>BQKN01067834.1:214191-246997 GCA_022839385.1 Asparagus kiusianus | reverse complement strand
AGTTTTCTCCTACAAGATTAACTATTCTTAACTTGTATTAACTTTTCATACTAAATTTTTTCTTCTTTTCTACTAGTTTAACAAATTTTTTAAGGTTTTCACGCAAGCCTTGTGTTAGAATCTCCACTCCGTTTCATTACTATTATTTTAAATCTGAGCAATCTTCACGGCCTTTGGATCTCAATAAATGCATCAGTTATTCATCATTTAAAAGATTTCAGATATTCTTAATATCTAATCCTATGTTTTCTTGAATTATTTATGCTTTAGGGACTTGCTCTTGCTTCCATTGGAAGAACGACTGAAAAAGTGGTTTTCAGAGGTAAGTCTTCCAAGTTATTTACGGTATTTCTGATATGTAATATATAGAGAGATGTTAGTCAATGTCAGTATCCACATGCTAATTCAAGATCCGACAGAGAAAGAAACCTTTTTTATTTTATTTTATTTGTTTGAACCATGTTTTAAGGTGCACTAGCGAATAGACAGGCTACTGTTCATCTTTGCTTAAATATCTTGAAACCTGTATGTGAGGAAGGGGTGTTCCTATGTACTTTGATTGTTTTGAGGGCACTTGCTGATTATTTAATACTGAACTTTTTTCTTCTGAAGTTCCTCGTAGTTCTTTGAATAAAGTTTACTGTATAACTATTCTAAATATCTGATTTCTTTGATCTTAATACTTACGGATTTGTATACTTCTGGATGCAGGGACCACAAGTGAATCGTTTTTCTGCTCTTTTACATCTTGCCCCTACGAATTCTGTTGAAGATGTTCTTAAGGTGCTTAAACTGTATGCACACTTGGTCCAAGGATTATGGGTTGTCAAGAGTTGTTTGGTATACATTGGTGTTGAAGCTTCTGCCAGAGATTACATCCTTTCCCTATTTGCTAAGAATTGTGTGATCCGCTATGACCCAGAAAAAAGATTGCCTCCTCTTGTACAGCAAATATTAGGCCGGATAGCAGTTCATAGGCCTAGTCTTAATGACTGGAAATTCAAAGAGCCTACTGATCTGTCATTTATAAAATGTTATCCAGATATTGTTAAAGAACAAGAACAGGCATGGGCAGGCCGTGTGAAACAGCTTAGGGACTCTTTGGTTGGAGCTCAAAAAACTAAGGAAAGTCAGTTTATGGATAATTTGATAAAATCTTTAAACCCGCATTTGCTCAAGAAGACCGTTGACTTGAGAGAAGTTAAGCATACTCCAAAGGATGGTATTGATAACACAGTAATCTCTTCAACGACAACCATGCTAAATGGAACTCGAGAAAATATCAACAAGGCTCTCTTAGAGATTTTCCACTTGCATGGTGCTCGGAGGTAATTCTTATTCTAACTTCTATGTCTGCCTTGAAAGCCCCCCCCCCCCCCCCCCCCCCACACACACACACACACACAACAATCTATACATGTGGATTAAGTATAACTGTTTGCTCATCACGCGGCTACATAATCCAATTTTAATGTTTAAGAGCATTTATCCTTTAACCACCTTTTTTGTATGAACACCTCAGTAAAGAAGATGTACACATATCAGGTACGTATCTAATAGGACATTCTGAAACTTGATGGATACTTTGGGCAGTGTGATTGCGTACTCATTTATTATAATTAATATAGTAATATTTACTTATTTAGTGCTATCCTAACTGTAAAAGAGATTTATAGTGACAAAGAAGATAGAAATTCTAGTGCATAGATAATGGTTTCATAATTTCATTTGATTTATTAATTTGGACTCTTTGACCAGTGTTCTGGTAAAAAATTATCTTTGTTTGGGTAACTATTGATTTATACGAACTGAAAGTTTTCATGATATGTTAGATATTCTGTTCTTCAACTTTTATTCATAATCTTGCAAACTTACATCATAGATAGAGAATGATGGCTATTCATACTTCTTTTTACTAGGCTTGTAAATTTAATAGGATTTGGCACTCTGGTGTCTATTAAGATCATTTGGTCTGCACAAGAGATAGAGAGACACATTTCGTCTGTTTGTTTCCAATTGGGGAGCTGCAGTGCCTGTGGCTTGATAATTCGGTGATTCAAAGTTGTAGTTTCTATGCATTTTTCGAACAGAAGAAGCAGAAGAAGAAAAAATAAAAAATATTTTATTGTAACCATATGACATGTTTCCAAGATGATTACGAGTCTAAAGAATTAAGACCTTCATCCACCTAGGCTTTCTTTATGGTGTTCCACTCCATTATTTTGTCTATTTAGCTTCGTTGCCGTATTTTATCCTTAAGCTAAGAATTATTTCTGAACTTTGCTTTCCACCTTTATTTGAATCATTTTCCTGATTTATTACCACAAATAACATGAAGAATTATGTATCCTTGTTGCAGCTTGGATGCAATTCGCAAAGATTTAACTGCGGCAATGCATGAGATACAATCAGCTCTTAGTGAAGTTGCTGTGAATATACATGGAGTATATGTCTTAAAATCCCCAAGGAATCCAGCTCTTAAAGAATTGAGGTTAGATAGATAAAAATCCTTGCTTTTTATGTTTACATTTGGGTGGACATGGTAATCAGATTACTTGCAATTTTTTGTGGCTTTTTTATAGATTCTTTTTTTCATTCTTTTTTTGATATGTGCGTGTTTGTGTAAAGGTGTGTGCCAAAATGCAGCAAATCCTGAACTCTTCAATATCATAACACATGGATTTTTAGAATAATTAAATGGTGTATTCCCCTTCATTGGTGCTTCTTTGCTTCCGCATTACCATTACTTGTGTGACCAAATTCTTATCGAAAAATTCTGAATTTCCTTAGTTCTCGATTCAAGAAAAAAGAACTTGATTTTGGTATACGAACATATGCTTAATTAAAATTCTTTTGATGCAGAAATTTCATCATCAGCCTTTTCCGGCAGAAGAAAGCTAATGTGAAGTTTAGGGAGTCGGATGTAAGGAAAGCTGCTCAGAATCATCTCAAAAGGAATATTTCAGATTCCGAATTTAAGCTGGTTAGTCAATTATCTACTTTGTATGCATTTAAACTGCTCCATTGGCATCAAAGGTTGCATGATAACTTATAGGATTGCTAATTTATGGCCATATTTCCATTAGTTCTCATTTAGCCAATATAGATTAAGGATGCTTGGGTGTTAAATTCTATACCATATGAAATTGACACAGATCTGAGTCAAAAACTGAAAATCAACTGGAAGGTATTGAACATGTTCAGCTTCATGATTCCTATACAAGAATTCACATGGTATGGTGCACTCTGCTATAAAATTGTTCCTCCTAAGGATAGCTTCTCCTTTCTTCGATGTTATTGAAGTCCTTGACACATTGTACGTTGAAATTCAAAATGGCGAGGGTGATGGGTATGTTTTATCTTTGTTAATGATTTCTACCTCTTGAATGTCATTTTGAGAGTTGAAAGCTCCTTTAAAGTCAAGCAGAAATCACTGCTTCAAGTTATCCCCAAAGAAAAAAGAAAGGGAAAAAAAAAGAAAAAAAAAAGAAAGAAAAGAATGTTTCCAGCTTATCAAATGTAGGCATTCCCCTGTTAGAATCATGTCGATGGAATACCACATTGACTTGCCTAACAGTATACTAATTCGACGTGGTGACCAGTGCAAATAATAATAATATTTCTTTCTGCAAAATATTTTCTATTAGTTTTCTTCAATTAATTATTATAGACAAAAATGACTGGCGTAAGATATTTCACTACATTTTACATCTAGGAAGTGGGAAATTGTTGGCTCGTATTCATGGCTTAGTAATTCTGGGATTGGTTTGATTCTACACATTAAACTATATTTCTTTGTGTAATTCTGGGACGTGACAAAAGAATTTCATTTCTCATATATTCAGGTCATAAATGAATTCTGTATTTGCACGGGTGGAGGAGTGGCACTCAAAAGTGGTGATTCTGACCAGAAATGAATATTCTTGAATCTGCTCATCGAAGCCGACGACAATTTGGTATGAATGGCCATTTAGATTATATCAGGCTTATGCTCAATATATAGTTTCGTAAGTTAATTTCAGAATGTGATTTATTCATTATGGTTCTCTCTTCAGTCATTCAAATACGCTGTACGTGTTGTCGGATTTCTATAGTTAATCCTTGTATCCTGATACAAGCACACGTGTATACAGCTTACAGAAATCGGAAATGTTTGATATCCCCTAATCAATCCTGGACTAACGTTCTTCCGTGGTATTTTATCCTCTTTGGCAGGTAATTAGGTTCAGAACAGCAACACACAATACTTGCAAATTCAGCGCCATCTACAGTTTTGTCCGGCATCATTTTCCCTTAAAATTTTCGTTAATTGTAAATTGTACTCGTCGGTTCCGTACTTTTGGTTTCCAGATTTTTCATCCACATTTGGTTGCAACGAAAAATCTGTCATATCGTGACGTACTTGAGGGATGCAGTTTTGTCGCGGCCACACAAATTGGCCATATTTTAAGCTTTGATTATTCGTCACGCTCTCTCTACAAGCTTACATTGCCCCAAGTATTGGCTTGGCCCATTGTAGTTCATAGCGGCACCCTGATGATTGAATTTCCCTTTACGCTTGTTTTTCTTTTATCCTTGTTAAAAGGGGAACTTTGGACCTCTTACCTTGTCTTCTGGTTTGAGGTGGGACCATGGGAAGGTACAACTATTGGACCTAAGGGGGGTTAGGGGCTGTTCTTTTCGCAAAATAATTTGGGAAATCAAAGAATAGGAAACCTATTTCCTATAATAATTGTTTTGAGGTTGTTTGGTTGGTTTAAAAAAGAAAAAAATTATAGAATAGGAGATGAGATGAGATGAGTTGTTACCTTATTATTGGATGATGTGAGTGATTTAAAAAAAAAATTGTTTTGAGGTTGTTTGGTTGGTTAAAAAAAATAAGGAAATGAATTGGAGATATATTATTGGATGATGTTTTAAGGTTGTTTGTGTTTGGTTCATTTTTAAAAATAAGAAAATAGATGAGATGTGATGAGTTGGAGGTATATTATTGAATGATGTGACGCATACTTAAGAAAATTAAATTTTTTTTTTTTTGAGGAAATGGATGGAAATGAATGTTTAATGAGATGAGATGAGTTGTCACAATATTATTAGATGATGTGTGTGATTTTTAAAAATGAGATAAGATGAGATGTGATGAGTTGGATGATGTGACACATTTCTTGTGTTTGGTTTATTTTAAAGGTAAGAAAGGAGATGAAATGAGATGAGTTGGAGGATAAAAATAATATTTTATTAGATGTTGTGGGTGAGTTTTAGGGATGGAAATGGATAAAAATACTATTTTATTGATTTTCTTGTACCGATTTCCTTTTCTTTGATTTTAGGAAACCAACCAAACGGGCCCTTAGTCACGTAGAACTTAAAATTGGAACTAAAATAATCCGTGGGATAAATTTTTAAGGTGTTAAGTCACATAGAACTAAAACTAGAACAAAATTTTACAGTGTTAGTCAAGTAGAACTCTAACAAAACTAGAATTGGGATAATGGTACAAAATGATCCCATATTTTTTATTTTTTATTTTTTATACAAAAATGAGAGTTCTAGTCTCTCAAATTATTCCAAGTTTTTGCTTGGAACTAGGTGGTAAAAAACTAGAAGTCATATTTATTTTGTTATTTTTTATTTTTTATATTTCTTTTTCTTTCTTTACTTCTTTCCTATTATGGTTATCACCATCATTATAATAATAATTGTTAATATCTTATAGTCTAACCAAAAGTTATTTAATAGTAAAGAATATTTTTGTAAGCAATTATCAATCAATAATAGTAAGTTTAAAATACATAAATAGTATTTATATCTTCAAAATGCATAAATATATATTTCATGATTATAAAATTTTATCCCACGTTATTTTATCAAAATATCCCGTTTAACAAAATTGTTCCTATTTATCCCATTAAAATATTCCACTAGCGAAAAATTATTTCACTTTAACAATTATCTCATTTTGCATGAAAATGTCCCAATTGACTAACACCCCCCTAAAGAAATTATTCTCCATCAATTGTGAAACTTGACCCTCTCCCATTAGCTAAATTGTTAACATACATTAAAACAATATGTTGGAGCCACACGCATTATTGTACTCTTCTTTCTCTTGATGACATATAATTACTAAATTCATTCTAGGTTCTCCCTTTCTCTTCTCTTCATATATCACTTCCCCTCTGTGAAAATCAAAATTAAAACGGATGCTTCAGTTTTTTTGTTTAGATTATATATAATGGGTGCTTAAGTTCGATGAAGAAGGAAACAAAATACATAATGTTGGAACGTTATTTCTATTTGACTGAGCATTGGTGCCCTTTCATAGAAGTTCACGGTTGTTGATGCATATCAACCTTTTTCATTATTCTTCCATGGAGAAAGATCAGCTCAAAATTTTCTCTCGTTTCACTAAATAACGCCTGTTATCGGGCATCAAAGGATTGAGCTTGATAATATCATGAATAATGAGTTCCGAAGAGATCAAGACTTTGATAGAGGTAATAAATTAAGGATTTCATTTAGAATAATGACTTTCGGTGAAATGAGAGTAAACTGCCGCATAATGAAAAGAGAGTAAATTAAACTATATCCAGAAGTTAAGACGAATAGGATAGTTTTTGAGATACAGCCATGCATGTGATTGCTAACCGACTCTTCACCGTCTATTAAAGGGAAAATTTGCAAAATAGTCTGTTTTTGCTAATTATTTAGCAAAATAGACCGTTTTGCTAAATAATTAGCAAAATAGACCTTTTTTTGGCTAACAGGTCAAAAATGGTCTATTTTACAAAACAGCTAAGAAAACATACGGTACTGCTAGTCCCGTATGTTTTAGTTACGGAGTAGTGAACTCGGAAAATTTCACAAAACATTAGGATGAGCTCAGATAACATACGGGACTACTAGTCCCGTATGTTTTCTGAGTCACTAATCCGTGATTAAGTTGGCTCTAAACATACGGGACTAGTAGTCCCGTATGTTTTCTGAGTCTTGTTTTTTAAAATCCACCTTTTTTTCAAAAGAGGTATATTTTGCTAATTATTTAGTAAAATGGTCTATTTTGCTAAATAATTAGCAAAAACGGACTATTTTGCAAATTTCCCCTCTATTAATGGAAAGGGGTTTCGTAATAAATAGTAATAATGAAGCTAGGGGTTTTCTAATAAGAGGGCAAATTTAAAGGGGGTTCCTCACTAGTTACCTTTTTACTTTGCATTCATAAGATTTAGAAGAAATAAGATAAAAGGGTTTTTCTAATGAATATCCATGGACAGTCGGTCATTAGGAGATGAGAAAGAAAAAGAGGAGAGAATTTAGTGCAAATAGGGTGACCACCCATTAAAAAAAATAGCATCTTTAAAATATAAGCATGACGGGATTAAATTTTAAAAAACTTTTCAAAGTTCCCTCTAATTTTTGTCTATATATATATTTCTTTTTAAGTACAGTTTTTAAACAAAATGTATTCTGAAAAATTTCTCAATGACCCAAAATATTTGACCAATAGGGGGGACAAGTGAGGTGTCCCTCTCCTATTGGATAATGAGTTAGTCATCATTAACCCATTATCCAATAAGAGGGAGACATCACTTGTCCCCTTATTAGTCTCATATTTTGGGTCCCTATAGCAAAGCTCGTGTATTCTATGTACTTATTTCTGACAGCTGGGCGATAATTAATTAAGGAAATCAATCTGGCCCACGAAGAATATTCAACTAATATCCGTCCCTGACCTGTTGCCTACCAGTCTCAAAAGGCTTTTAATAAACATCGCCACGCCGCAGCTTCAAAACTTTGCCACTACCAGTTCATCACTCCACAATAACTCCATAAAATCCAACCAAAAAAAAAAAGAAGAGGTTTTCTCTTTGATCAGAAGAAAAACAAACGATAAAAAAATCCAACAAAAGAACCCCAAAAAAAAAT
The DNA here is from genome assembly GCA_022839385.1 of Asparagus kiusianus. Lineage (NCBI taxonomy): Eukaryota > Viridiplantae > Streptophyta > Magnoliopsida > Asparagales > Asparagaceae > Asparagus > Asparagus kiusianus. Next base: position 239,071 of record BQKN01067834.1, on the reverse strand, counting down.
GGCCTCGTCATCACCATCCTCACCCCGCCGTCATCGACCCATCAAAACCAAGTGGGCCTCAATCTTGGCAACCACATGGATCCAATCCGCGAGCGGCGCCTCCTACTGCTTCTCCATCTACTCCCCTCTCCTCAAATCCTCTCAATCCTACTCCCAATCCACCCTCGACTCCGTCGCTTTCTTCAAAGACATCGGGGCCAACGTCGGCGTCTTATCGGGCCTCCTCTATTCCTCCCTCGGCCCATGGGCCGTGCTTATGGCTGGTTCGGCCCAGTGCTTTGTGGGCTATTTTTGTATGTGGGCTTCCGTGGTCGGGATTCTCCCGCGGCCGCCGGTGGGCCTCATGGGCTTCTACATTCTGTTGGCTGCCCACGCTCAGACCTTTTTTAATACGGCGGATGTTGTGTCGGCGGTCGAGAATTTCCCGGCGAGTCGGGGGACTGTTATTGGGATCTTGAAGGTTAGTTTGATTTTGTTGACTTTTTTTCTTTTGGGGAATATAGAATAATAATGTTTGAATAAAGTTAAAGAGGTGATTGACTTGTTAGGTAATATGTTTTGTCTTTTTTATTAGGCACGCTAGGTTGAGGATAGGGTAAAGAGAAATTTTCAAACTAAACCCAGGGGTGGGCATATTCGGTTCGGTTCGGTTTTAAGCCCAATCCGCATCCAATCCGAATTTTTCGGATTCTCAAAACTCTTATCCAGATCCAGATTTTTTCCCCTTCATCCGAATATTCGGCATTCGGCCCAACCGAAATTCGGTTCGGTTCGGTTCGGTTTCGGTTTTAAATTTGCAAAGAGTTCTATCCAAAGACTTCTGTTGTAAATTTGCAAGCTGGGCATTGTCCTCATGATGAGGTTCTTGAGCTCGCCAACAAAGCTTTATTAGACTGGTTATCATCTTTAGAATAAAGTTTTGAGTTGATATAATTACACAGAGAACTGATGTTTTAAAGATGTTATTCATATAATACAGCATGCTTATCTCTTGTAAGTATCATGTACATAACACATTTTGTGATTGATTTGAATCTTATGTAATTCTCGAGATTTTTTTTGCGAAATTTTTTAACTAAAGTTTAAGTTTATTTAATTACACGGGGGAGTGATGTTTTGTATGATATTGTTCATGTAATGTAGCATATGCATCTTTTGTAAGTGCATCATGTGCATAACAAATTTTCTGGATTGATTTGAATCTTTACTTAGTTCTCAAGGATATTTTTCTGTGATATTGTTGTACTCATTGCTTGAAACTGCTCCTTGCGCCGTTTGAATCTATTGGATGATAACAGGAAGTTTTGAGGTATAAGTTTAGTCTCTAAACCGCCCAACAGAATTCGGGTCGGTTTTTTTGGGCGGTTCAGGGGTTCAAACCGGATCCAAACCGATTTAATTCGTTTTGGGCGGTTTAGAAACTTCTTCTCATCCATTTAATTCGGTTCGGTTAACCGGTCCGTTTTTTCGGGCGGTTTTTTCGGTTGAACCGATTTTTTTCGGTTTTTGCCCACCCCTAACTAAACCCATTCCCAATTTTATTCCCGAATTTCGACTCACTTCAATCTTTATTACGAACATCGACTCACTTTCTCGTCACGCCAGCATCGTGACTAGGGCGATTTAAAAAAAATTGCGGTCGCCCACGACGCTTCAGTACTTAGGCAGCTAAATTAGTCGAGATTCGAAACTAGTCGGGATTCGAAACACCGACTAATTTAGCACATATTTAAATTTATCGAGGTTGGAAACTCCGACCATTTCGAAACACCTAATTCGAAATGGTCGGATTCCCAACCCTAACCATTCAGCAGAGACCACTTAGCAGAGTGGCCACCCTACACTTGAAATGGTCGGATTCCCAACCCTAACCATTCAGCAGAGACCACTTAGCACATATTTAAATTTATCGAGGTTGGAAACTCCGACAATTTCGTGCACGCTACACGAAATGGTCGGGGTTCCCAACCCCATCCATTTTACAGAGACCCTCCGGCCTACACTCTGCTGGAATATCTCACCCCTGCTAATACATGTCAATTCACAAGTTTAACACCTAACTCTCTTCCTACGTATTTATCAATCCATAATTAATTTAAAACACAAGTAAACACATCTTTATATAATCATTACATCTATAAGAAATATTTAACAAAAACGTAACATTCAATTCACTTACTAAAAATCCAACCATAATCAAGTCACAGTATCATTTCAAACGTAAACATCATAGCATTTTAAACATAAACATCGTATGAAGTATATCGAAATTTAACAAATATTAAGAACTCTCTTTCCTCTCCCTCTCCCTCTTCTTCCTCTCCCCCTTCACCGTTCACCTTCAACATGAGCTCGGATGATCTCAACGTCTGGTTGTGTGTGAACTTGTGAGCGCATGACATCCTTGTCGACTTGAACCTGCTGTGAACATCCGGCTTGAGCTTCTTGTGAGCCTCCAGCTTCATCATGTGCACGACTTGAGCAGTTGAGCCTGTGTGACCTCGGACCCATCAACGCTCGTACCCTATGAGTCGTTCCTCGCGTCCATCACGTTTTGTATTACGCGTCCTCCTAAGAGAGGACTGAATCTTTCCTATAATGCGAACAAACACGTTCATCTCCCCTGGCTCGGTAGTCGTTCTCAATGCATCATGTGCAATAGAAGCAACCTCATCGAGTTCTTGTACCTATAAGATAAAAAGCAAAAGAGGATTATTATCAAGTGGATGATAATAAAATAATAATCACAAAATAATTGTATATTTTGCCTATACAATTACCAACTCTCTCTCAACTGGACCTCTCGGTATGTACTTCTTGGGTGCTTTGTTTTTTCGAAATATTCATCGTTGAGTAATTCCTCAATATCACTGTAAGTACACACCTAAGTTAGGTACGTCAGACCTCTCCATCACTACAGTCTCCTCCCTCAACTCTTAATTCTAAATGTAAGCATGTCGAATTAGCTCCTAATTTGCATGATGTGCTCCTTTTCTGGAATTTCGCTCTATTCTTTCTACAGGATCTGGAATATGTTGCTTTAATCCAAATTGTCGGAGCACACAGTCAGGCATGTGCATTTCGATAATCTCAAAACATATAATCGAGACTCGAGCATGTCATATATCTTCACCTTCCCTGCAAATATCTGGTAGTGACTCTAAAACCAGTTCATAGGGCATCCACTTGACCTATAAAGAAGATTAAATAAATTTACATCAGTAATAAATGCTGTATTGATTGAATATATTTAGATATTATGATTTTATACATGTTCATCCTCCATTTGATCAAGTTCGTTCATGTATAAATTTTCATGACCCTTTGGGGAGGTTTGTCAATATCTAAAAACATTTCATCTATTTTATATAAATGGCTTAGTATAGATTGAAATAAATGTATAAAATTATATTTAATTATATCTATTACAAACTTGTATACCTGCATCCCAACGAAATCTAGCCATCGAGAGCGTGTCTCTCTCAAATCTGGTGTTCCCAAATGCAATTGCTCCCATAAAATAGATTGCATTATAACTTGTGCGATTGCTTTTAACTCTCTTGAATTTGACATTCTTTTTGATTGAGTAATCACGAATAGCGTCAACTTATTGGTCATTAGTCTCGAATAAACCACTAACTTTGAAAGAGACGTCATCATCTCTTCTATGAGTTAAATTTTGACCAATGCACATATCTTGTACTGGGGAAGAACGAATCCACTCCTCATCTTCAAACTCGTCGGGGGGTGGTTCTTCATACTCAACATATTCATTATTAACATAAATCTCATCAGGCCAAACCAGATTCTCTTTAACATCTTCACTCACAAATTGCATGCTATCAATTGGTGCACTATCTTGCTCTTCACCTTCAGAGTCGTTGCTTTTTTCATCCTCTTTAATTGTTGCCCCTCTTAACGGCCTCATATTTTCATAAGAGACTCCATTGTTCATGACATTTGCCGTTCCACCGAATGAATGTGTACTTGGATATTGAAATTAAGTCCGCTCCATTTCACTCAAATAAGAGAGAAAACCATCAGACTCAACTCCTAAATCTAACATGCGTGAGAATTCTCCTGGAGGTTTGAATATTTGGCACAAACTATATTGCAACTTTTCAATAAATAATTCTATCGTTGGTTGGGTTTTGCTCAAATTAAACATAATACTCATATGATGATCGTTTGAGATCTCAACTGCGGACATTTTATCAAAAGTCATGGGCCAATTACATATTATTTTTAGTCAGGATTCTCGTTGGTCAATTTTCGTAACTCGATGTAATTCCTTAACAAGTCACAATAACTATATGATTCCGAGATCATTAATGGTGTCGGTACCCCTTCGATGTACATTGTCATATTATTCATTCCATAATTAATTTTTTCACTATAAGAGCAAGTAATAAAAATCATATTGTTCAACCTATGCAAAAAAAATTATATCATTTAAATAAAAAAATTTAAAAAAATATTATCAGGGCATCGAATAAGAGAGGAAAACCCAAGATGCAAATAATCTCATATAATTTTGACCAAAAACCCTAAAACCCAAATTGAAAATCCTAAAGCTTAGAATTGAGCATTTTATGCTCTAAAAGTTTAATTTCACTCAACACAAAGCATTCGAACCACCACAAATAGAGTGGTTGATAATAAATTTTTGACCGTAGAAATTCGTTTTTGAGAGAAAATCCTAGATTTTTACATGTTATAAAAGACGAGAGAAGGAAGAGAAATTACCCTAGAGATCTTAAACAAACTTTCATGATGAATTTTAGTTGTAAAATGAGGTTGAAATTGAGATGGGTTGTAGCAGAAAGAGAGCAACGGGAGTTGGAGAAGAGAGATGCGGCTGGGAGAGTTGGGTTTGGGGGGGGGGAAGGATTTTGGTTAGTTTATATAAGGGGTGAGACCTAGAACAAGTAGTCAGGGTTGGCATATAGGCGGACGGGATCTAAAATAAGTAGTCGGGGTTGGCAACCCCGGCTATTGTATCACTTAGTCAATTTCCCACTTCCCCAAATTGGGCTTGGCCACTCTCTACTATATGGTCGGGGTTGGGTTGGGAACCTCGACCATTTTTGTAATGGTTAAATTAGTCGGGACTTCGAACACCGACTAATTTAGCTGCCAAACTACTGAAGGGTTGTGAGCGAGCTCTTAATTAGTCGGGGTTAGCAACCCCGACTAATTAGGATCGTAATTTTTTTTAAATTGACCTACTTTCTGGCCACTCCACTATACTGATGTGGCAAGAAAGTGAGTCGATTTTCATAATAAAGTTTGAATTAGGTCAATTTTTGGGAATAAAATTAGGAATTGATTTAGTTTGAAAATTTCTTCATAGGGTAAATTGCAGTTAAATGACCTAAAGTTTCTCATTTTTTCACTTATGTGACCTCAGTTTTAAAAGTTATCATTTAAATGGCCTATTGTATTTTCTGTTTAAAAAACCAACTCAGTTAATAGTTTAGTTGTTAGGATCGAAATACCCCTCCTTATTGATCTTCTTCCTCCCCAAGTACCTTGCTAGGGGTGGCAATTTTTAATCCAACCCGGACCCGATCTGATCTGACCCGTTATAAATGAGTATGGATCACTTAATATGGGTCGTGTTATAAACGGGTTGACCCAAGGAACCCATTTATTAATTGGGTTGTAAAATGGTCAACCCGCCTACTTGTTTAACTCATTTATCATTCAATCTTTAACATTTAAAATTTCTAAAAACACACCCATAAAATATCAATACTGACATACACTGCAAAATCCATGAATTACATACAACACCATGAAAATTTTATAATTTGCAAAAAACACCTTAGAGGTTTGAAAATTAAAAAACATCCTCAAAAGTTCAAAATATAGCAAAAACCTTGAAAATATCAAAACTTACAAAACAATACAAAATATATAAATCATAAACAATAGCATAAAAATTTTATAATTTGCAAAAAACATCCCAAAATTTTCAAAAACTACAAAATACAACCTCAAAAACTCAAATTTACAAAAACATACCCCAGAATTATCAAAAACTACAAACATAACTTGTCTAACACCATGAAAAATTTTAAATTTGCAGAAAACAACCAGATTTTTTAAAAGTTGTCAAAACACCCTAAATAAGTCAAACTTGCAAAGTAGAAGTTCACAAAGTCAAACTTTTACGGAAATAAGCCTCAAAAATATCACAACTTACAAAAAATACAAAACCTATAAGTTATAAGCAACACCATGATTTTTTTAAAATTTACAAAAAACACACTAAAAGTTTGAAAATTTGTGAAATACCCCCTTAAAAGTCAAACTATTACAGAAGCACACGCGGAAACATCAAAATTTACAAATAGTAGAAAATGTATAAATTATAAGCAGACCCGTGCAAATTATGAAATTTGCTAAAAACACCGTAAAAGTTTCTAAATTGCAAAATGCACCCTTAAAAGTCAAATTTTGCAGAAACACACCACATAAACATCAAAACTTACAAACAATACAAAACCTATAACTTATACAGAGCAATGTGAACTTTTTGTGATTTGCATAAAACACCCCAAAAGTTTGATAATTGCAAAATACACCCAAAAAGTCAAATTTTACAGAAATGCACACCAAAAAATATCAAAACTTACAAAAAGTACAAAATCTGTAGCTTATAAACAGCAATGTGAAAATTTTTGTATTTGCCGAAAACACCATTAAAGATTTAAAAATTACAAAAAACACCCTTTAAGCTTAAAATTTAAAAAACTAAAAAATAAAAATTTACAATAGTATAAAGTATATAAATTAGAGAAAATTACCTAAAAATGATATTTGTAGAAAACATACTAGAGCTTTTAAAAATTACAAAAAAAACCTCAAAATTCAAATTTTATAAAGAATTTTTTTTAAAAGGACCCTTTTTTCAATTTTATCTAGCAAAAACAACCTCATCAGAAAATAATCTGCAAAACTGACCCTTTTCTTCGGAAAAGGGTCGGTTTTGCAGTCGCGAGGTTTTTCGAGCTACACGTGACTGCTAGTCCCGTGTAGCTCGGCCAGCAATTGAAATGCACGGGACTAGCAGTCCCGTGCATTTCATTCTTCTATCGGGATCAATTGTAGAAGAAGAAGAAGCACGGGACTGCTAGTCCCGTGCATTTCAATTACTGACCAAACTACACGAGACTAGCAGTCCCGTGTAGCTCGAAAAACTTCGCGACTGCAAAACTGATCCTTTTTCCGAAGAAAAGGGTCGGTTTTACAGATTATTTTCTGATGAGGTCGTTTTTGCTATATAAAATGAAAAAAAATGTTCCTTTTAAAAATTTGTCCTTTATAAAAACATCCTGAAAATATCTATACTTTTAGACAGTACAAAACGTATGAATGGTGAATAGGATCATAAAAACTGTGATCATGGATTTTATGTTAAGTATATGAAATTAGTTGCATTGATTGTAAAACAAATAAATGGGTCACTGACTCACTTGAGTCGGTGGGTAAGCCGTTCAATAAACGGGTTGACCTAATTATTTGATGATTGGGTCAGATCAATATTATATGGGTTGGGTTAAATTTTACATGGGTCAGGTCGGGTTGAGTCGACTCGTTTGCTACTCTTACTGCCCTCCCACCATGGCTAAGCTCTCTCTCCTCAAACTAAACCTCTAAATTCTCTTACCATACCTTCCCCCTCTATTCTTTCTCCCTCCTCATCCTCCTTCTTAACTACTTCCGAAATTACCCTTTTCTCCTTGGTTGCCTCTCCTCCCAAAACTCCCTCCCCTATCCGCAACCTCTCTTCTCTCTCTCCTCTTTCTCCTCCTCGGTTCCCCTTCCTCTTTAAGGGTTAGGGTAAGAGCTGTAATTAAATAAATATAAGGGTAAAAATGAATTCCTTGTGTCACATGACCTCTCATATGGGAATAATTCCAACATATTCTAAAAAAAATTAACTTTCTATACTTTAGGTCATTTAAGTGAAAGTTTTTAAAATGGTCATTTAAGTGATATGTTTTACAACTGAAGTCATATAAGTGAAAAAATGGAAAACATTAGTTCATTTAAGTGCAATTTACCTTTGAGGATATGCCCTGTGTAAAAGATAATACTTTGTGGAATATGTGGTGGATTACGTGATAATAGTTTGGTCATTTGTTTGTCTTGGTGTGGAGATTGAGACTTAAGTCAAATGTGTGCTTTGCTTAATTACTTACCTTCAGTTATTTGGAAAGATGGGTTACAATCGTCATTATTCTACTTATGTTATCTATGTATGGGGGAAAATAATTTTGAGGTGAGAAATATAAGACTTACCCTACTAGTCGAATCTTATGGTAGAAATTGGATGGCTTGTGACTATGTTATTTCTTGGTACTCTATTTTCCCAAATGAGTCGATAGCTCATAATCATTATTTTCGAATAGAGATTCATATCTATACTATATATTTGGTTTGTGAGTTACATTTTTAGTATATACGGGTAATGCCTTCACACTTGAAGAAAACTACAAACTTTGAAAAAACTACGGAAATGTCCACACACTTAGACAAATTCAAAAACTCTTAGAAACCATCAATTTCCTGGACAATTCGACTATGACACTCCCCCATTGTCTGTGTCTTGTACACATCGCGTGCACAAGGATTTGTAGTTATGTATTATAAGAGAATAGATAGACTCATATGATGATTTATTAGAAATGCATAATCTTTTCTACTCTTGTGTCATTTAGATAGTAATGGAATAAGGATATCATGTGATATCTGGGATACTAGTTGGCAAGGTTATGGAATGTGCTAGGAAGCCTAGGTATTGGCAAGGTTATGGAATGTGGCAGGAGCCTAAGCGGGGTCTAAGCATTTTACTATTTTTATTTTTTAATTACTATCAATATTATCAAAAATGTTATGTGCTAGGCTTAGAAGGATTTCTTTTTTTGTTTTTGTGGTGATGGAGAAAGTTTTTCTAAAGATCAGAGGAGTAGGAGTTTGTAGTTGGTGGAGGTGGTTAAGGAAGTTTGGAGGAGGCTAAAGGATGTGGAGGCGGCAACGAAGGAAATGATGACCAAGACCTATGTCGCAATCTGCATAAGTGGTCTCCGCTCCCCTAGGCGCTCCCAAGACCGAGGCTGGAGCTTTTTAAAATATTGCTAGTTAGAAGGGTGTATAAGGAGATAGTATTCCAATTATTTTTTTAATTGGATAGCTCTTTGAGCCTCTCCATTGTCTTTTGTTCCTGTTAGAATATAAAAATATAACCACCAATCCTTACCACAACTTTAAAATTCTGGTGTAACGGTTAGAGGGATTTTAAGATGGTTAGAGGGATTTTAAGATGGTATCAGAGTAACTTAGGTTCAAATCTCATCAGCAGCGAATTCAAATGTGGGTTTCTTTTGAAGATTGACACCACTGCGTAAGCCCAGGTTTTAGCCCGTAAAAAGGACGTTCAACGTGCAGAGACATGTTAGAATGTAAAAATAAAATTCTCAATCCTCGCCATAACTTTAGAGTTTTGGTATAATTGTTCGAGGGACTTTAAGAGTTCATATGTGAAACATTCTGATGTTTTAATGTCCACAGTTGTTAGTCTAGTTTGTTCTATTTGTAACATATCCAAAATACATTGTTGAATTATTGCTTCATCGTAGATTACCGGTGTCCGCCTAAACCACATAAGATCGATATGTCGGCTCGGCGTGTCAATGTGTCTGTCATAATTGAGACGTAGATAAAGCATTTGCACTAGAAATTTTGTTGTATTTACCAAAAGATTTAAGGCAGGTCATCTAGACTAATGTCGAATGTTAGTGTTACAATTGAATAGAATTGCTATTACAAGCCAACGTATTGGAAAAAGGCAAATACAGCCATCATATACTTGATCTTATGTTACTTGCCTACCTGTTTGTATCTTCTCATCAAGGATACTGAGATTAAACCTACTTGGAAGAAAGGTGTTTCTTCAGCGGAAATAGGGAAGAACAAAGAAGCAACATGATCTAAAGCGGTTATAGGGCCGTTTGTAGTTGAGGGAACACACGTAGCTTGTTTAGTCCTAATAGCAGGGAATCTTGTTACCTCAATGGCAGATAACTTTTCATTATGTATTTGCGTCTTTGAAAGCCCACAATCGAGCTAATACAAACAAGTGCAACAGAAAGAGTACACCTGATGAGGACATCACAGGCAGATTTGGACGTACATACCAGCGTAGGAAACGCCCTCTGGTGGACAGCATGACTATTTGACTTTGATTTTCAGATTGAGTAGTTAATTCAGTTTAGTAGTTTAGATTTGAATTTTGAATTTTGAATTGTGGTTTTAATTTAGTAGTTAATGAGTTTTTAGTATCTAAGTGATTTGAGAGATTTCCAAATCTTTATTTTTCTTTTCTTTTTAAAGCACTGCTGTAATCAGAATTGATTAATGAAGATTTGAGAAAATTTGTTGCTAATTGCATTATCCGCAATCCCTTGTTCCTTCTCCTCCTCCCTCGATCAGCCGCCTCTCCCCCCCCAGTCGTTGCTCCCCTTTAGCAGCTACCCCAAGTCCCATCTTCCCCTCCACAGCCAAACACCTCCCTTCCCCCTGCTCATCTCTCCACCACCGAACAACCCCTCTGCTCTTTCTCCTCCTCCATCGCCGAACAACCCCCTCTTTCCTGTCCTCCGCAAGCCACCACCCACCAATCCACTCCCCCTTCTCCTAATAGCCGCCAGCACCGTCGAACACCGCCACACCCCTGCTCCTCCATTAACGCCACCAACATCCCTCTTCTTCTCCTCCGCAGCCCCACTGATTCCCCTCTTGCACCCTCCCTTCCGAGCAGCCCCGCTAACCTCCACAAGCCGCCCTGCAACCCTCAAAGAGGCCGCCAACATCCCCTGCTTACCTTCACCCTCGAGCAGCCACATTGAAACCCCCTATTCCTCCACTTCTGAGCAGTTTCGACGTTGCCCGCGTCCTCCCGTCATCCGCGCATCCATTCGTTGCGTGGTCGTTGCCTCGTCGTCGTCAGATCTCCGCCTCGTTCGTCGCTGATTCGAGTTCTGCTTCCGCACCCTATTTGTGCATGGTCGATCCTACAGCCGAAGACGCTCAATTCGTGTATAATCCAGAGTCGGCGTGATCGATTTGCAGCTTTCTCAGTGGTTCGACTACCAGCCTTTTGATACCCTAGCAGAATACGTTGATCGCGCGACTCCCCAGATTGCTGATAGCGTGGAGAGTCGTTTGGGAATCAGTTCGTGGCACCGACGTTTCCATCCAGACGCACCACTTCACCCCAGCTACATAGCTCTCGGAGAACTCCCTCCCCTCATATTTGGCGTCGTCACACCACCTCCAGAGATCCCTTACGTCGAGCCTGTTCAGACCGACGAATGTTTCGTTTTTTTCGACCCAGTATTTTAGGAACTGCTATCACGTGTATGTTATTATCAATTTTAATATTAATTGTGATTGTGATGTATTCTACTTGATTAGTGAGCGAGTAACTCTGTTTGCCACGTATCTCTGCTGATCTAAATATTACAAGTTAAACTTTATTACGAGAATTAATCATTACATTTATTTTCCGAATAATTTATGAGGCCGTAAATTTAGTACATTGCAATCTTTGTTAAACCCATCTAGAGCTTCACTTTCTTCTCGAGTTTTCTGCCTAGATCGATCACTGATTTGATGAAACATTGTTGTCGCTGTTCTTCATACCTACATGCATTTTGTTTCACATCAACACCACTAAAAGAGATGGCTAGGCTCTATCGCTGGAAGCATACTTGATATATGACTCTAAAAATATCTAAATCATTATGAATATTCCACTTTCCAATATGAACCAAATCTCAGTCTTATGTCTTTGTTAGACGAATACATTTGAAACCAAATAGAAGTGACTCTTTCAATTATTTGTCTTGTAGTTAGAAAGTGTAAAGCTCATTAACAGGTTCTATCCTCAGAATATGATTGAAAATTCCTGTAATGTCACAAAATACAGTTAGAATGTAGCAACCTTTAGATTTAGAATATTGGGATATTTAACAATAAGGCTTGTGGCAGTTGTGTATCTTTTTCCTTCTTTGTCAATATGAGAGTGTATTATATTGTGACTATCACAACAATTGGTTTTGCATTTTGATACTACAATGTGGATTGCAGGTTCCATCCTTAGAATAATAAGGAAATTCGAGCAGGACTAAATAATTTAACACAGGATTTTAGAAAATCTAGGGTGTGTTTGGTAATCAAAGTGATTTTCTTGTGTTTTTGTAAGAAAACATCATGCCGTGGTTTTTTTTCAGAAGTGTTTTGAAAACACTATTTTGAAAGTTATGGGTCAAACTAGTTTGACCATTTATATAGCACATGATACCAATCAACAACCACTAGTCACACCCAACCACTTAACCTTACTCTTGCCCGTTGCCGCTCCCTACCACCAGCCACTTGTCGGCCACCGTCCACCGCCGATGACCATCGGCCGGGCGGCGGGCCGTGGCGGCCAACCATCATTTGGGAGCTTTTTTCAATGCCTATAATTCAAATTTTTTTAGAAAAAAGTTCTAATATGTCACCACCATTATGAAACAATAATGAATAATTGTTCAACATGTTCTAATGACATTGATAATATATATTTGAAACAAATAAAAAGAATAAATATTAACAATTAAAGAGCTTATGTTCACCAAAAAGTAACAGCAAAATTAGATAATTTGCTCGATTCCTTTGTCCCCTTCTCCACTCATTCCATGTCTAAAAACCAGCTGGTACCCAAAATTGGTTTATGTAGATTAAATCATAACATCCAACTCCCCTCCCCCTCACCTAAAAAAATCTAAGAGTAGTCGTTTGGTGAATAAAGGTAAGGGGAATTACTTTTAAGGAGGAAATATTATTAGTAAAAAAGGGGACGAGGAGGTGGCTACTTGGAGGTAGCGGCAGCGACTGGAGGCAGCGATGAGGAGGTGGCAGCGGCAACGTGGAGATAGTTCTCAGGCGACGTGGAGGATGTAGTGGCGACTACTCGAAGGCGCTGGTGATGCGGAGGCGGCTGTGGCGACTACTCGGAGACGATTCAGAGTAGCGGCGATGGCCGTTAGGGTTGCAGCTGTGACGTGGAGGCGGCAATGGTGACTACTCGGAGGCGCTAGCGACGCGGAGGCGGCTGCAGTGACGAGTTGGAGGCGGCAGCAGCGAATTGAAGGCGGCGATTCGGAGTGGCGGCGACGGTCGTTTGGTTGAGGGGGAGAAAAGAGGATCGGTTTGGGTTTGGGGGGGAAAGAAGTCACAGGATCTCAAAATATCTTTTTGGTGTTTTAAGAAAAGCGTTTATTTTTGGGCTTTGTAAAGGGTCAGCCCAAAAAACCACCACGTTCACCAAACGCGTTTCATTGTTTTTTTGAAAAAAAAATATGAAAACGACAAAAACGCCCCAGTTTTCAAACGCTCCCTTAGTTGTAAAGCTGGTGGGAGATGTGTACCATTTTCTTCTTTATCGATGTTAAGTCCATGTATTGTGTACATGAAATTCTTAAGGGGGGAATTTCTCTCTTTCTCTCTCTCTCTTTCTCTCTCTCTCTCATGCTCATGATTCCTGTGTATGGAGCACATATTCCGTGGACATATTGATCTAGGATGATTGTTGACCTAATTTCAACCCTTGAGCTTGGTATCACATTTTTAGTAAGGGAATATGAGCAAGAGGAAACTATTTGAATACGATGGAAGAGCAAAATGATTAAATTTTCATGCAATAGATTCACTTTGAGATTAAAAGTAACATGCACCTTATTGCTGTTTTCAGCAGTGGTTTTGACTACATGTTGCTCATGTAGGGCTTTCTGGGACTAAGTGGTGCAATACTCATCCAAATATATCGTACATTTTTCAATGGCAAAGCGAGCTCTTTCATCTTAATGCTCGCCCTGTTGCCCTCAATCCTTTCTCTTCTGCTCATGTATTTTGTGCAAGTTTACCATGACCCAAACAGAAGCGATGACAAGAGACACTTAAATTCTTTCTCTGTCATCTCCGTGATTACTGCTGCTTATCTTATGCTTGTCATAATTGGAGAAAATATCTTCACAATGGGATTATCAGGCCGAATTTTCTCATTCACACTGCTTCTGATACTTCTCATATCACCATTAACTATTGTTACTAGAACCCAGCCAAGTGAATCATCCAAAATCTTATTTGATGAAAGAAAATCACTGATAGAAGAAGAAACATTATCTAAAGATCAAGAAATTCAAGTTCCATCACCAAAAGGAGAAAACTTGAACCTATTGCAATCCATGAAAACTCTCGATTTCTGGCTACTATTTATAGCAATGTCATGTGGCATGGGTTCAGGATTAGCCACAGTCAACAACATGAGCCAAATTGGAAGTTCACTTGGTTATTCTACCATGGCCACAAGTACATTGGTATCTCTATGGAGCATATGGAATTTTTTAGGGCGATTCGGGAGTGGCTATATCTCTGATTACATGCTTCATACTCGAGGCTGGGCTAGACCTTTGTTCATTGCCCTAACCCTAGGAACCATGAGTATAGGTCATTTGGTTCTCTCTTCGGGGCTTCCTGGTTCGTTGCACATAGGTTCGGTGCTCGTTGGTGTGTGCTATGGTTCTCAATGGGCATTGATGCCGAGCATTACTTCAGAATTGTTTGGATTGGTGCATTTTGGGACTATTTTTAATAGCATTGCTATTGCGAGCCCTGTGGGTTCTTATATATTCTCTGTGAGAGTGGTGGGTTATATATATGATAGAGAAGCTTCAGAGAGTGGGATGTGCATTGGAAGAAGTTGCTTTATGCTGTCGTTTTTGATAATGGCGAGTGCAACTCTTGGTGGGAGTTTTATTTCCTTTGCATTATTCTTGAGGACGAGAAGATTTTACAAGGAGGTTGTTTGTGCACAGATACAAGCTTCCACTGCGCTTTGAGAGGTGAGTTCTTTGTTCCTGTCTTGTACTGTAGCACTGGAAGTGTTTGTATATGCTGCTGAGATTGTGCAAAATTTGGATTCTTTAGTTTTGTTATTTATTATTGGCAAGGATGTGCTGCTCTTGTACCATATGTAAATCTGGTTTATCCGAGAGAGTTGAATAATAATACGAATATTTTCATGAGTCGTGAGTTCTCCTTGTTGGTAAGAATATTTTCATGACCCCTCTCCAACAAGACGACCTTGACTTGATAAAAAACCAGAAGCTTGTCTTTGAATATTTCAAGAAAGAATCATGTTGAATGCTTCATTTGTGTAGCAGCTATGGTGACTACACCCAGATCATAAGAAATGCCCTGAAAGAAAGAGACAGATCGAATCAGTAAATTTGTGTTTGGATGCAATTGTGTGAGTACAGGAATGCTGGTGATGAAGGAGGTATGAGAGAGATGAAAGTTGTTCATCTTTTCATCGAAAAAGTCCAAGTTTGTGTATAATATAACGAGGTTAAAGTGTTTATTTATTCAAGTTATAATTAGAAGATTATATGCAAAATAAGAAGAATTTTTTTTTTTTGAGGGTGCCAATGAAATAATCAAAGAAAAAGAGAACAATCAGGAGATAATGACATTTATTTGTACTTTCAAGTTTCAACATACATCGTAGCGCATTGATGCATACATCCCACCTGATCCTATTTATAAACAAATACGAAGTCCTAGAAGACTCAGTCCAGTTGGATAGCGAAGCTGTTGTTTTCAACTTCCGTGTTGTTGACCAGACAATAGAAAAGAGTCTGAGTTGAGCGTAGAACATTTCATATTCCTTTTGGTATAAGTGCTTCCAGCAGGCCAATCAACAAACATAAGACAAGGTCTCTAGTATAATCAACATAATATACAGCAAATTATGGTTTCCTTTTGCTTAATCAATATGCACAAAATACAAAACAGAACGAAAAGCTGAATTCTCAATACATACAAGAGTTGGGTAGGATTATAACCACAGAAAAACTTTTAGACTTAGCAACTGGCCATAGAATCAAAGGTCCCTTGTGATGCCGAGGACTCCCAAAGAAAGAAAAGGAAAGAATTGTGTTGAACCAACAAAATAGGAAGATGTGATTATAACTTCTCATAAAGGGGATTGTCATTTTTCTCCGCTGATGTTTCTGCGATCATTTTTTCATCTGTAAAGATCCATCCTTCATCAATCTCGAGCTGATTCTATTGAACCTCTCACGAGAGTATTGTCGTGATGCCTTTCTCCAATCTGTGCCTGCCTTCATCATTGCGGCAAATTCCTCATAGCTTATCTTTCCATCCTGCAAGGAAAAAATCCCACCAATTTCAAGCTTTTCCCCCTACACCAGATGTAAATCAAGGAAGCCACATGCATGTTTTTGCCGATGTATGGATATTTAAATCAAGGAAGTTAAAATTAAGTGATCTTCGACCTTCACAGTAATAAGAAAGAAAAATACAATAACAAGAAAGATATCTAGATTTCCCTTGAGTTCAGCTAGCCATGAAAGAGAAGTAAATTTAAGCGAACGCCCAAAACAACTAGAATGTTGTCACCCCCTGACCTATGAGCCCATTGGCGTGATGTAAGCTCTTGGACCTGTTGAGTGCGAAATATTTTTGGCTCAGACCACTAACAAAAAATGACTAGCCATTTGTTGCAGTTGGCTTCCATGGCTTAGCTTATAAAGCCATCCATATATTAGCAAGTTCATGGTGTGGGACTAAACAAATGGGATTTCACAATCACCTCCACATTAAATACACAAGTTCCACATCATGACATGATAATGTTTCACCCTAATATCATAACAAGATGATGTGGATTGTAGAAGTGCTCCTATGGGTTCAAGAGGTGGCTCTTATCACACTCACACGATTAACATGCGTGTTTGCTAGAGGGTTTTTAGATGGAGAGGTAGAGAAAGGTGGCGGAAGGGACAAGCCAAAATGAACTAGAAAAGTAGAGCAAGAAGAATCCCTCCAAATTAGGAGAACATACGAGGAGAAAGAAAATGAACTATAAAAGTATCCATCTCTCCTTACCCTCCCTCGAACCAAACATAAAGGCTAAAACGGATGTCTATCCTTGCACCCCGCCCCATGTCATCTTCCCTCTTGAAACCCCCCACCAAAGTAAACCTTAGTTCTATACTTTCGGCTCGCCAAATGCTATAGTATGCCTTCTCACACCTTGGGCCCCGAAGCCCATTGGCGTGATGTAAGCTCTAAGACTCACTGAATACTACACATTGTTTGGTTTAAACCACTGCCAAAATAAGTAGCAATTCGACACACTTGACTCTCATAACTTAGTTTATAAAGCCGTATATATATTTGCAAGTTCCTAATGTGGGACTGACAAATGGGATTTTACAAATGCAGCTTGTTTAGTGATATAATTGTTTAAAGGGTTGCAAAGTAGCTAATCTCCTTGATTAAGTTTGTTTTGCATCATATCCATTAGATTGGAGATATTTTAGTGAATACTTGAGATGAAATTTGAAGTAGATTGTAGTGTGATTAAATGGGAGAAGATGTACTAACCTTGTCAGAATCTACATCACGGATAATGGCATTGATGACTTCCTCATAATTCGGACCCAGATCATCTGCTAAGGATTCTCTAAGCTCTTCAATTTCTATGTATCCACTCTTGTTCGCGTCGAAGTAGGCAAAGGCTTTGTGCAGGTGCTCATCATTCCCTATCTTCCTTATGTGAATAGATACCGCAACAAATTCTCCATAATCCAGGGTCCCATCTCCATCCACGTCAGCCTGCCATAGCATACAATTATTTACATAATGTTAGGGGGGGAAATTACCAATGCAGAAAGTAGGCTAAGATGCAAGACTTACAGCCTCCATTAATATCTGAACATCTGCATCAGGGATTTGATGCCCCATTTTGTGAAGTCCATGCTTTAATTCTTCCAGTGTTATCCTGCCAGATTTGTTGATGTCCATCTTTTGGAACATTTCCTTCATATCTGCTACTTCCTCTACAGATAAATGTTCAGCAATCACCTGATACCCGAAAATTATCAGAGAAGCACATAGAACAACCATATGCTTTACTAATTTCGTGTTAAAAATGCTTACCCGGAGAGCTCTTTTTTTGAATTTATTCATCACTGAAAATTGTTGGAGTCGTGCTCGAACAGATTCTCCTAAGGATACATTTGGGGCCTTTGCGGCATTTTGCAGCCAGGGGTGATCTGAAATGCCAAATATAGAAATGTCTCAAAACTAACCTTATAAAGCATAAAAGAAAGCAGTTTAGAATTCCAAATCAGCATGATGATTAACAGGTATTATGCAGAAGTGTAAATTAAAACAAATTATTATACATACAGTCTTGGAGTTGCTGATCTTTCCATGCAAACTTATAATGTAAGCTTGGAAGATACAATCCAAGAAATTTCCAGGGGAAAAAAAGGAATAAAGAAAAAAAAACATGGACAGTACCTAGCACTTCCTGAGCTGTTAATCGCAGTTTTGGATCCGGATTAAGCATCCTCTTGACAAGATCTTTAGCATTATCAGAAACTTTAGGCCATGGATCTCTTCTAAAATCTATAACTGAACGAATAATAGCACGGGCAACTCCCTGTTCAGTTTCTGCAATGCAACAAAATTACATGAAAAACTCCCTCAATGGGTACAAGTTTTTAAAACAACTCGGAAGTTGATGAATAATCGTCTTTCTTTACAAAGAAAACTAACCTGCCCAAAATGGTGGTACACCACAAAGAAGAATATAAAGGATAACCCCTGCACTCCAAACATCCACTTCAGGTCCATAGTTTCTCTTTAGAACTTCAGGAGCCATGTAATAGGGACTGCCCACAATCTCGGTAAAACGCTCACCTATAGAAAAGGGTAGTACAAGAAAATGCGAGGTTATCAGTTATGCGTAAATTTGACTGGCATTCGCAACTGGCACAAGGATCAGCTTTTAGGTGTTTTATCATTTTATTTCAGAGGAAGTAGAAGTTCACTGTCACTGTATACCCTGTCTGAAGAACACGGACAAGCCAAAATCAATTGCTTTGAGAGGGGCTGTTTCTTTTTTGTTTCCAAACAAGAAGTTCTCTGGTTTGAGGTCTCGATGCATCACACCATGCTTATGACACATCTGTGATAAAGAAACAAACCAATGTCACCAAAAATTGAAGTGAATTCTCATACTAAAGGAGGATGAACTTAAAAAAAAAAAAAGAAGTGGGGAAAAAAGAAAAAAGAAAAACATCCCTAGTGCCTTATTGGCATGCAGATTAAAAAGGAATACATAAAACATGGCAAGTCCAACCTAGCAATTTGGGGAGCTATGTAAACCCAAATAAGGCACAAACAACCTACAAATCTTCGGTCACAAAATCAATAAGAGCACTGCTATCGTACGACCTAGGATCAGTAATTTTACAAATACAACCAAAAGCCATTAACAATTCAACAACAAGATTGATATAAAGTGAAACTAGTCCTACATTGAGCAAGGACCTAAAAGTTTACATGACCAACTAAGTTCACATACTTCATTAGGGGTTCAGCCCTTCCTGTTCAAATTGTGCTCAAGCCTAGTAACCATTCTATTGTATTTCAAATTCCTACGAAATACAGATAATTGATTAATACTTATGTTAATTTGGGGGCATGTCACAAAATCACATAAGAACTACGAGAAACCCAGAGACAGAGAGAGAGAGAGAGAGAGAGAGAGAGAGAGAGAGAGATTATCACCTGCACGACTTCAACAATGGTCCTGGTAACAGCAGCGGCAGCTCTCTCGGTGTAGTGCCCTCTCGCCACAATCCTATCGAAAAGCTCTCCACCCTCGCAGAGCTCCATCACGAGGTGAACAGCCCCATCATCCTCATAAGTGCTCCCCAAGCTCACAACATTAGGGTGCCGCGGCAAATGCCTCATGATCTCAACCTCTCTCCTCACGTCCTCGATGTCCACGGCGGTCCTCAGCTTGTGCTTCGATATCGACTTGCACGCCAAGACCTCGCCGGTGAACTTATCGGTGCAAAGGTAAGTGACCCCAAACTCCCCTCTCCCAAGCTCCTGGCCCAGTGAGTACTGCTTTTGGATGTCGGTGCCGGTCGGGTCCTTGAGGACGGTGAGCTTTGGGTTTGAAGGATTCGGCGGTCTGTTGTAATCTAGGGAGTACGGGTTCTGCTTCTTTCTGTTCTTGGGTTTGGCTCTTGGGCTCTCACCATTTGCTGATGGGGTCACGCAGCAGTTGCCCATTTCTTGATTTCTCTCTGCTCTCCCCCCTCCACCCTCCCTCGAAAGCTTTATTGCAGAGGGAAGTGAAATGGGTCAAAGAAAATTTTTCAATGGCTCTCTTGTTTTTTTGTTCTTTTTTTTTCTTATTAATTAGCTGAGGGCAATTAATTATGAAACGAGAGGGGCTGGCCTCTTATGACCAGGTCTCTTCTCTCCGTCTTCTCCCTTCTTCTTGCATTTCTTTAATAAGTCTTAATTTGGTGTATATGTGATGAAGGCCAAGAGATAAAACGTCACCATCTGTTCTGTTTGGCAAAGTTTGGTGAAGTATTGGAGGGCTCGCCACTCGATTTGATTATAAGAAAATTAGCTTTCTATCCTGATTTTGAAATTATTCTTTTTCCGTTTTAGTACCCAAATTACTTCCGTACCCAATTGCCAACTTTCCTTTTAACAGTTCCCCCCTCCCCCTCCCCTTTTTGTGAAATAAATGGATGTAATTATTAAAAATAAGAAGTGGATCAAAGATGTAACTTCCTCAATTATGAAGTAGAAAGTAACGGAAATAGTACTTATTTTGTTTGTTTCATATATTTTTAGAAGTAGCGGAAATAGTACTTCATCATCTTCTTTGATTTATTTGTTTGTTTGGATAGAAATTGTATATATTATTTAAGATCATTCGCCTTTGGTAAATCTCTAATTTATGTGGACTTACTTTTTATCCACTTCCTCTCTACTTCTGAGCTTTCAATGGCGGAAAAAAATCTAGGAAGTAGGAGTGCCACCGAGACGCAACATCTACATTTATGGAAGTAGCTGAAGTAGTCTTTCCGGAGAAACAAACATAATTTTTTGCTTGAAGTAGGAGAAACTTCCTCTACTTTAGTTACTTCTTTGCTACTTTCGTGCAAACAAACAAGCCCAAGTCAATCCGATATAAATTCTCATAACTCAGCACAGATATTAACAATATAAATTTCATGGCTTTTTATATTGTATTTCATTCGATCAAAAGAAAATTTTAGCTAACAAGTTTCAATTATTTGACGCATTAAAATGCATCTTTATATTACATAGCGTGCATCTTTTTTTTTCCTTTTTTTGCCCTCTATAGCATATGTACTATATGAATAATATAATTTCCTAACGAATAACTTACGTCTTTGCTTGCAAGATGGTATTAAGATTTTCTTAAAAAAAGCTTTTTCTCATGACTTGCAGATAACTCAAACTTTTTTCTTTGAATTCTAGGATGTAGAAACTATACTTTTTATTTTTTTTAAAAAAAATTGGTTGTATAAGACGCTTATGGGACTATATGTGGGTATTAAGACAAATCTTTTTCCGAAATTGGGAAAAAAAGAAATCACTTTCTCTTGGTTATATCTCTTTGGTTGATTCCAAAGGCATAGCTTTTGGTGCGTAGTTCAAAGTAACGATTATCTCTAGTTGCTTGTAACAAGTAAGGAGGTTAGGAATTGGGTTGGTCTCTTTAAATTGTGTCACTTTCAATTGAGCAAATTATGTGGAAGGTGATGAGAAAGGCGTCTCTTTGGCATTTATTAGAATTGTTGTGTAGATTCATATCAAGGAATTGGAGTTTGGTAGACAAAAAAGATCAATTTAGTTATTATGCAAAGATGTGTTCGCTTTTTAAAGTTTAACGGAACTAGTTTATACAAAACAATAAGGGAAAATTGCTTCCAAGCCCCAAATTTTAAAAATCAGTGTGATCCAGCTCCTCTTACTTTTACCTGTGTGCTGCATCTCTCAATTTTTGAAAAAATTGTACCCCAGCCCCTCTAGCTCACCTCTCCCCGAGTTTCAATGCATTTTACATCTCAAAATCCCAACTATGTTTCAATTACTAAATGTATCTTTGAGATCTTTCAACATATTTTGTATAGGTTAATCGCACCAACCTTTTACGAAGCCCCCCCCCCCCCCCCTACAAAGTACTGTAAACTTTCATTTTTTTTAAAAAAAATGTATTTTTAATTAGAAAAAAATAAATGGACTTGCAATTTGTAGAAAGAACTTATTGCCAATTTGATCGGAGAAAAAACTGCAAGCTTTTACTAAAAATATTAACAAATAAAAACAATTCTATCTCATAAAAATATCTTTTAAATCTAAATAGAAAAACCATGTACTACGGCCATGTTTTCTTTTATGACAAATTTGTATGGCATTCGAGCTAATTTTTTGTAACCAAACACTAAATTTTAGATTGAAAACACATTTACTATAATATAATTGCAGATATCCAAACAACGAACAAATAAATCACAGCACAGAACAAAAATCTCCTCTACTTCTCTATTTCCTCATTATCTCAGCTCTCAGGTTCCTGTCACCTAATGTTGTACTACTGCTAATATTAGTCCACTCCAAAACACAATTTTGGTCGACAATCTGTCTCCAGATCGAATGCAACCAGATTTGAGACAAACTAGAACTAGAAGCCATTGCTTGTACCATATATTGATTGATTATTGAAAACATATCTTCTCACAATGTCCAATATATTCAATCTATTCCTCTATACAAATGGGAGAGTCCAGAATTCACTACTCATGCTACAATAATTCTACAGTAAAATTTTCTGTAGTATTAATGTAACAAGCATGAACCGGGGCACTACAAATTCCCTTTGAAAAGTTGTAGTACTCGGGAATACTGTAGCAGATGTGGTGCACTGTAGCAATTCAAACAGGTTTAAAGAGTACTGTAACAGTTATGACCGGATTACTGTAGTGAGGAAAAAAAATATGATGTGCTTTGCACGCTGTTCACACTAGTTATAGGAATCCTATTCAGAATCTTGTATTTTTAAAGTTAATACACTGGTTTTATATAACCAATTACAACCGTGTAAATCGCAGAAAAGGGAAGTGGAGCATGATGTAATTTAGAGGGTAAACCTCTGTCGCCCGATTTCAAAGAGACCCGCTGTGCGGATAGACACCCTGTGGGATTTGACCATGTGCGAGTAGACTCTCTACTAAACTTTTTATTCACTCTTTTAAGAGTCAAAATAAATTAGCAATTGGAGGTCTATTCCAAGCAATAGATCTACATGGGTTCTATTTGCAACTAGGCACGCTAGCGTAGGGAGTCTTATCCGCAATTAACCCTAATTTAATCAGAAAACTAAACTTGGGGACGGAGAATATCAGAGTTAAATTTTGATAAAACTTTGGTGTGACACCCTCACTTTAGTCCCACATGGACTAGTATGAAGAAATGTTAGTGACTTAAATAGAGAAGCTCAAGGTCCAAGAATAACTAGTGTTAGTATTTTGACAGTGAATTTTAGTTAATATCGAGTTGCTCTTGGTGTGTCCTATGGCTTGCACGCGGCACGCCCCAATGGGCTCGTGGGCCCGGGGCATGACAGAATGATATCAGAGCAGTTACCAGCCGAAAGTGTAGAGCTAAGTGTTACACCGCGTGAATGCGGTGGGAGCCACCTCTAGAGCTCTGTAGGAGCCACCTTTAGAGTCCACATCGCATGGTTGGTTTAAATAGAGAAAAGTCCAAAGCCCAAGAATAGCTAATGCTAGCATTTTGACAGTAGATTTAAGCCAACATCAAGTTGCTCTTGATGAGTCTCACGGCTTACATACGCCAACGGGCACGTGGCCCCAGGGCCTGGCATTTAGAGTGGCAAATTCTAAAAGTAATACTTCAGGATATATCAAAGTGGAAGGGGGGTGAATTTTTGGGTGTTAATATGCAAATAAGCCCAAAAAATATAACACGTAAGTGGGTCAGAGAGAAAGTCGGGCCACGGGCTTGACAGGACTTTTCAAGATCCAGACCAACTCCGGACAATTTTTCAAAATAGTCTTATTTGGACTTTTATTTGCAAAAAACGACCTGTTTAGAAGTTATTTTTAAAAACCGACCTGGTTTCAGCCCTGTCGCTAAAAACCAGGTCGGTTTTTGAAATTTTTTTTACGAGACTTCAAGGGAGTTTAACTCCCGTGAAGTTTAGCATATTTTTAAACTTCACGGGAGTTGAACAACTCCCGTGAAGATTAAATTCTTCAAAAATATTCACGGGAGTTCAACTCCCGTGAAGATTTATTCAGAGAACAGACTTCACGGGAGTTGAACTCCCGTGAAGTCTGTTAGAGTATTAAAATCTCCACAGGAGTTCAACTCCCGTGGTGTTACAGGCCAAATTTCCCAGAGAATCGCTCTCTGGGAAATTAAAATCTGTAACTCCACGGGAGTCAAACTCCCGTGGAGTTTCGGCCTCCCCTATATAAGCGCATGCGTACTTGTGACCCGATCTCACTTCTCACGCCGCCGCCCCAAACCCTAGCCCTCTCTCCCTTGTCCCAAACGCCGCCGCCCCCATGCCATTTCCAACCGCCTCCCCCCATTTCTGACCGTCGGAACCGTCGTTATCGCCGGAGTTCGACAGATTGAAGGTAAAATCCTCCAAAAAAAATTATTCTCTTAATTTCTTGTATTTTCTCACTATTTCATGGTGATTACATGTAAAAAAAATTAGATTTTAGAATTTCATTGTGAATTATTTATGAATTTTATGAAGAAAACTTAAATAATTATGTCGATTTAGAGGGAAAATTATCAATAATGTAAAAGTTAGTGTTACTACATATGTATGACATCAATTACATTTTAGAAT
>BQKN01067834.1:173363-197790 GCA_022839385.1 Asparagus kiusianus | reverse complement strand
ACGTAAGAGGAAATCCATACATAGAGATCATCATGCAGCGCATTAGAGACTCATGGCCGACTACTTTGCCGAGTCATGCACTTACACTGACGCCCAGTTCCGACACAGGTATCGAATGAAAAGGCCTCTCTTTCTACGAATTGTGGACTCTATATCAAATTACAACGATTACTTCACACAACGGCGCAATAATGCGGGCAAGCTTGGGTTAACGCCTATCCAGAAGTGTACGGCTGCCATACACATGCTCGCATATGGAGTCGCAGCCGATGCTTGTGATGAGTACGTCAAGATAGGAGAATCCACTGCTATCGAGTGTACTCGCAAGTTTTGCGAAGGGGTAATAGCATTGTTTCAAGATGAATACTTACGACGACCAAATGTGGAAGACTTGCAGAGGTTGCTCCAAGTTGGACAGGAACGTGGATTCCCAGGGATGATTGGAAGTATTGATTGCATGCACTGGTAGTGGAAAATTTGTCCTAAGGCTTGGCAATGGCAGTTTACTAGTGGACACAAGGGGACGGCAACAGTTATCCTCGAGGCAGTTGCGTCATATGATTTGTGGATATGGCATGCTTTTTTAGGGCTTCCTGGTAGTTTGAATGACATAAATGTACTAGATAGGTCATCGGTTTTTGACGACATTGAGTCGGGTGAAGCTCCACGGGTAAACTTCACCGTGAATGGGCGGGAGTACAATCTTGCATACTATCTTGCCGACGGAATCTACCCTAAGTGGCCTATCTTCGTGCAGTCAATTCAAATGCCCCAAGGCAACAAACATCAATGTTTTGCCAAACAACAAGAATCATGTAGGAAGGACGTGGAACACGCATTCGGGGTACTCCAAGCACGCTTCGCTATTGTCCGCCAACCAGCTAGAATGTGGGATCTTGATGTCTTAGGAAAAATAATGAGGGCGTGCATTATTTTACACAACATGATAGTAGAGGATGAACGAGATACGTATTCGCGAAACTGGGAAAATATCGACTTTGAACCGTCGAACAATGCTAGCTCTAGCGCCTCTTTCAATGTTCAAACAGACGTGTTGCCGGAGTTTCAAGTCCATGTTCAACACCGATCTGAGGCAGATAATCAGACTAGAGCGGAACTACGAGATAAGACCCAACATATTCAGCTGAAGAAGGATCTCATCGAGCACATTTGGCAGAAGTTTGGGACAACCTCCGATTAGATTTACTAATTTAGTGTGTGTTTTCTGGCCTGTTTTCAATGATTTGGGTGTGTTTGGTTTTCCGTATGCTTAATAAAATCGTGTGTTATTTTATGTTAATTTAAAAATATTATTGAAAATTAAATTAATAATATATATTTAAATATTATATATTATTTATTGAATTATTAATAAATTATAATTATAATTATATGAGTTATATTATTAATAATAATAATAAAATAGTAATATATATGAAATAGGAAAAAGAATGAATAAATATGGTGGGGTATATGTTGAAGTGATGTGGTTTATGATGGGTTCCAAATAAAGTAAAAAACTTTCTGAAAAATCTCCTGCTGTAGAGTTGATAGGGAAATAAAGATTATTGAATTAAATAAAGTGATGTGGCAGGAGAGAAGGAGGTGAAATTTCACCTCCTGCTGGAGATGGTCTAAGAGTTTAAAATGAGTGGATTTGCAATTAAGTTAAATGGGTAAGAAGTTGGTATTTTATGTTGAAATTCGTGAAAACAACCATGGCTTTAACCGACGATGCTGAGTTTCTTTCCTCCATCTATTGATTCTTACTAAACACCCTGATTTGGCTTCAATTTTAGACCTCCCAACCGAAATATAAAGATTCTAGAAACGCTCTAATCATTGTTATGAAGTCAAACCAACTTATTAAGCTTAATGAAATCCCCTTCAAATCAAGACCTTGTGAAGGAACAGTGTCTTTTGAGTGTCGTACGATACTTAATGCATCCACCTCATGGGTTTAAGATATTATCCCCCACTAACATTTTTGGGGCAAGAAAGTTATGAAAAGGCTAATGTCATAAAACGCCCCTTAACCTTGAACAATTTCCGAAAAACCCTTTTTAACTTTTAAAATATCAAAAAACCTCCTCTAAGTTTAGGGGTTATCAGAAAATCCCCTTTAGCTTTAAAATTTTATCAGAAAATTCCCCTAATTTAGGGGAGCTTTCTAATAAAATCTCAAAGTTAAAGGATATTTTGTGATAATCCCTATACTTAAGGGGTTTTCAGATATTTGGGGAGTTTTCCGATGATCAGCCAAAGTTAAGGGGGTTTTTCTAAATATTTACCATGATGGAAACCACTATAGCTAGCGAAACCAGGGTCTCAAGTAAAATTCTCAGAACAAAAGGTTACTTTTGCTACTTATTAATCCCGCACACAGATTTGGAGCCCAATTTCTCACTAAGCTCCTTCTGACATTCTAATTTTGCAACGTCTCCGCAAAATCGCTACAAAATCTGCAACAATTCTCTCTTTTTCTCTCTCAAAGCTGAAACAGAAATATCGAGCAAGCAAGCAATCCATGGAATCGTCATCATCATCAGCAGCAGCAGCAGCAAGCGAAGAGGGCTGCAGGGCAGCTATCTGGTCGGCGACGACGAATTGGATCGCCGATGGATCTCTCGACGACGCTATCTCCTTCGACACTTCGGAAGAGATCGAGGACGAGCAAGAAGCGAAGCCTGTTCTCCTCCTGAGGCCTGAGGCCGACGACCCCCCTCCCTGCGAGATCACCAGTAAGTGGGTAAAATTCTAGGGTTCATGTCTTTTTTTTTTTATGAATCTTGAATGATATTTGCGATGGCTGTTGGAATTACTTTAGTTCGACGTAGTTCTTGTAATCGAGGAAATTAAATAGGCTTGTTGAAGCTCTATTATTGTTTTGATAAAGGTGGTAGCAAACTCATTGAGGTTAGAATTTATGGCAAATTTGTTTTAAAGTATTAGATTCAAAGTTAAGATTCCGAACCTAAGTTAAGTTTGCCAGTCATTTAGAGAATTGGTGAATAATTTTTTATATGAAATAGTAAGATGAACAGGTTGGAGATTAAGAAAGAAACCTTAGATGAAGAAGGGATGAATATGTGGTCATGGCTCATAGGGCATAATGTTCAAGGTTTTTTGTTGATGATAAAGGCATAAAATAGTGGTAGAGGAAATTCTTTGAAACTTGAAGGTAGGAATTGTGTAAATGACATTATTGAAATAGATTCTAAATTAGATAATTTTCTCAAAGAATACTAGAAATGTCGGACACTATTTTTGACCTCCAAATTGTCTGATTCAGTGTACTCCGTAAGTTTTGCTTCCTACATTTAAAAAAAAAAGAAAGAAAGAAAGAAAAAGGGGGGAAAAAATCTGTCCACTAGGACCTGAGCAGAGATCGCCTTAAATTGGGGTATCAACCTATGGAAGATATAAAAAGACTAGAGTAATAAAATGAAGTTTTAATAATGTATTTTCTCTAAGTTAATTCATTTTTCTTTAGACTTCAGTTAGTTGAACTTCCTGACCTGTTTGCTTAAGAATGAAATTTCTCAGCCAGCAAACTTGCACTAAGTGGATGTATAGTCTGAAGTGGACTATTAGTTATTATTGCTTATTTTTCTATGTTTAATTAGAAAGTGTGATAGTTCATTAAAATTGTGCAGAAAACTTATATTTATTCTGTTTATTAACTTAGACTAGAATCTTGTATTTCATTTGCGAACTTTGAGAAGATGATTCATCATCATACCCTAGCATAAGTTGAATGCTATCTACACTTCAATATGAAAGTGAAGAGGATTAAACAAGGAACAGGAAAACATTATTTATATCAATTTTCAGAGAATATGTAGCCTGGCATAAGTGGAATCTGAATGTGAGACCGCTTGCACACTACAAAGAGGATCATAAGATCAGGCCATGTGAGTAAGTATCAGAAACGCTGTGGAAGTTTCACGACTAGAATGACATCATTTCCAGGTTATCTAGTCTGTAGTATTACTATGACAACTTATTTATCAATTTCAATCGGGCCTTCGGTGTTCGCTTGCATTTCTCAGACCAAGAGTCTTATTTTATTCCAGGCAAGTACGAAGTTACCAATATTTAGTAGAAAATTTCCAGATCTCAAACCATTGTAGGCTAGCATCCTGCTTCTGCCAAACTTGACAGCTTCCATGTGAAGAGCATTTCCAGCACAAATCACCAACATGTCATGTTTGAAGTTTGTGATGGTGCATGCACCCCAAGAGGCTTATCTGGAAGACCTGCAATTCTCTGTGAATACCAACTACCATAATTTACAGGCTTACAGAAGTCCTATTTGTGGTTTAATACCTAGTGCCACAAACTTAGATTTTCTACTTAAGCGCCTCTAGGTTGGAAACTAGTTTCTTATTGTGAGGCTTTTTCTGATGGGTTATTTTGAACATTCATCATGGGTCGTCGTGATTGTTCGCTTTGGCTGGCCATGAACTACATGTCTTTTGATTTTATGTTTTATTTCTCTTTTCTGGATGTATTCTTGGTAGCTCTAGAGAGATTAGCAAGAAGTTTTTCTTGGTCATTTCATATCAGTACTCTCCCTTTCTTTGCCAACTTTAGGTGATTCTCCTTTCTTTTATTTGAGATGTGTAGAGTATAGAATTAACCCTTAACCGTCATCACTATTTGGGAGCTATCACAAGTTCAAAGTCTTGCTGTAATGTAAGCGTACTTGAGAAGATGCATAAATGTCTTGTTGAATCATAAACCACTTGTGTTCGGCTGTTTTTATAGTCTCTCACATGACGTTCACCTGTGTTGATTGTACTCACGCACCTTACAGGACATTGACTGTTTACAATTTGTCTTTCTCTACTTTCTCCATTTATGATTCTATGCAATATGTGCTACTTTGGTACAACATGCAACCATTGTATTGAAAAGACATGAGCTTCAGAATTCAGATATAATAGAAAATTCCTATTACATTGTTTTGACCTTTTAGGCAACTGCTATGCTTAAACCTGAAAGGTTATGCGGCGTGCGCTATCAGCCAACCGGGCTACTTTACTTTCTCTCTTTTACTAGTCCAATAGCCTGTAATTGTTAGTTTGACCAGCATGTTTTGGCAGGATATCTTGCCTTTTTTTACGCGAACTTATCCCGCATTCATATTTTTTGAATTGAGTTAAAAAGGGTCATAAATTAGGGTCTCATTGGTTTATGGGCAATTATTGAAGTTGTATTCAACATCTAGAGAGGTTAACTATTTTACATGCAAAGTTTTATAAACAATAATATATGGCTGGGGGGAATTTACTGGAAGTTTCTGAAGGTGTATCCTGTGTTTCTATGCTGTTCTTTACCGTGAAAGTTGATGCACTGGTGAAATTAACATTTCACCTCATATTTTGTTTTTTACTCGCATCAGGATTATCGATAACTTATCCATTTCTATACTGCAGTTTGTTTCAGGAAAAAACATGAGATTTACAGGGTTTATGTGCGTAGTACTGCACGAGTGTATGAGATGTATTACTCTTCTGATCACGAGGAAAGTAGTAAGGAGTACCTGTGCACTGTTCGTTGTGGAGCTGCTGTAAAAGAAGTGCTAGCAGACAGTGTTACTGTCAGAGATACTAACGGATGCAAGGAAAGTCTTAGTAATGGAATTGTGGCAATACCAGAAAAGGTGACTAGGAATAATAGCAATAGTAGCGATGAAGATGGCTGGGTACAAGTCAAGGCTCCTAATACCGTCGTGCAAGATGGCAAAGAATATTCCGTGTCAAAGAACTGTGATAATGTCACGGAAAGTCCAAAAATGCAGGCAGTGTGGCATATGCCTATTTGTCTGTTAAATCTTTGTATTTATTAGCTCATTTTACTTTACTCACTGAAAAGTTAATGCTTGCAGATTCACTACGAGGCAACAGCTCAGATTTCAGACTCCAGTCCTTGTTATTATCTTACACTTCGCCTACTCTCAATTCAAACTAAGGCCTGTGTTCATGTGGAGGAGATCTATGTATATGCTGATCCTGTTGAATCATCTGACTCTGATCCACCTGTTGCCGCGAGTGAGAACTTGGGAGGAAGTTCTTTATTGTCCATGCTAGTTCCTAGCCTCATGCAGCTATCAAAATCAGAGAATAGGCAAAATAATTGTTTCTCCAAAGAGGCAACAGTGTTAAAATATCAGAATGGCATTGAGAGAACAGATCAGACAGCTAGCTTAGGTCTGGAGAATTCTGTGGCACAAGAAACGTACTCTTGCAAGTCACTAGATCAGGAACGAACCAATATAAAGTCAGAAGATGTACGATTGGAATCAAAGAAGGAAGTCTCAGCTCTGCACCAGATGCCAAATTCTTTTGATCAAAGTAATAATTGGGCTTACAATCGTCTTGAGAAGGTATTGGATGAGTTGGTTCTAAAAGTAGGAAGAGTAGAAACGTTCTGTTCAAAGTTTGAAGAGAACATGTTGAAACCTCTTAGTTGCATGGAGCAAAGGCTTCAGGAGATGGAACAGAAGCTTGATGCATTGGCTGTAAAGAATCAATCTTCCGAGCAATGTCCTTGTTCCAGGGTTTCTGCCTCAGAATCTAATGGATATGATGTAAAAAACAAAGATGGAAATACCAAAGACACAGGATCAGGAGAGGATACAAGCTCTGTTGCCGTATCATCGCCAGGGAATATGGTGGAACCTTCTGTTGCTGTATCTCAAACTCGCCCAGGTCTGACAATAAAGGCACCAGAATTTCTGAATGAAGACGATGACTGTTCTAACACAGGAGATACTGTAGATCCATTCATTGAGGACTTCCCTAAAAGTAAAAAGCCTTTGTCTATTGACAGTGTCTTAGAGTCATCTCTCGCAGCATTCCTGACTTCAACCGCTGCTAAATCTCTTGATTCTATGAATCAGACGACACTTCCTCAGGAGTCGGTTAATAGTAATAACAGTGCCTTGGACAACTTGGTTACCAACTCTTCAGAAAGAGTTGGCTGTGACTCTTTGGGTGCCACAAGGAAAAGAACCTGTTTTTGTGATTCGTTAGTATGTCCTCGTAATTTAGAAATGGTTAACCTGAATATGGTGACAGAAGGCACAACTTTTGATGACTCAGCTATAGTAGCTAATTTGGATGTGTTCTCACCTGCATGTCCTTCTGAAGCAAATTCAGGTTCCATAGTTATGCCATCAGAGTTCTTGAATATGTATAGTTCTTCTAGTAGCAATGACACTTTAAAGTCACCTGATTTGGATTGCACTGAACAATGTTCCAAAATCATTTGTGCTAGGTTCAGTGCCCCTTCCGAGATTTCTAGTATTGGTAGCAATGACTTGTCTGCCTCAACAACTACTGTTTGTGATGGAGCTGATGTGTCAAGAATCGAGAATCAGGAAGAAAATGAGATGAAAGATGAGGTCCATTTGGATCCTATACTGAGCATGTCGCATTTTGAAGATACCTTTGAACAAGTAGATCAGACTGGCGTGGAAAGGAGTCAAGGGCTTTCAATTGAGAAAGCTGGTGGAGAGCTTGCTACAGACTTGCATGACGGCACATTAACTGACTTAAATGAAGGAGTCAGTCAGAACTGCCATGATACGAGCAGTGCTGACAACGGTGATGTTGAGAAAGCTGCTCTTCATGACTCCGATGAGCATAGCAGAGAATTGATTGAAGATAGAGGGAGTACTTGTTCAAGCTTTCACGAAACCGATCCAGCTTTTGACGTCAAGAAATCTTTCAGCCATGCTGATGATACTGGAGGCTTTAGCCAGGAGAAATCAAACAAGAAACTGGAAGAGATGATATTCAATGTGAACTTTACTCACGAAAGTAACTGGGTCAGTGGGCTGCCACTTGAGCTCCTGCTCGGTGGGGTGCCAGATGGTAAATTGCCTGTAGTTTCTACTGCAGGCGGTGATAAGGAGCAGCTGAATAAATTGTCATCAACTGGAGGCATAAACTGCGAAGGCGATAACAATTGAGTTTTTCTTCCAGAGGTGTCATCGCATCCAGAGAGTCCACTGTGTGCCGGGAAATAGGTTTATGGCCATTCCCCAATGTTATCTTGACACTGAAGCGATAACTGGTATGTAATATTCATGCATCATAACTTCGATATCCTTTTGAGTTTCCCTGTGAACGCTATTGTATCACGATGTCCTACTTCATTGGCTTGCCTTTCGGGTTATACGCAAGGCTGCCGATGCTTGAATTCCCATAATGTGAGGTGTTGTTTGTTTTTGTAAGATACGTTGTTTACTGCTTATAGCTTGTATATATCTCTAATAACATGAAAAAATGTCTTGAGATTTATGGGAGTATGTTCTTGTTTATCCTTTTAATTTTGTGTTCTGCAAATGCTAAGTGTCTGGGTGCACGGTCTCGTCAAACAAATGAAGGATTCCAAGCTGCTGATACCAAAACTGAAATTAAAAGCCCTCGATCTCTCATCAATTCTACTCGTGAACTAAACTGCAATCGATAGGATAAGTTCAAATGAGATGTTTCTGTCCTCATGTATGCTATGGTATCCTATGTTCTTCTACATAAGCGTATCCAATTATTATCCTGGGGCTTCCAGCCTCTATTCTCCATTCCCCTTGCATACACAAGTCTCCAAATATAGACAAATCCAGATTGATTTCGGATCCTTTTGAATACAATTCATAGCCATCTATTAAACGATAAGCTATTGTGGGATTCGCGAAGTAATTTCTTTACTGTCTTAACTAATGGAAAAAGGACAAAAAACCATTCAAAATGGTATGGAAGTTGAGAGGAGCAGAGGACCATATACCTACCTCTCCCCAAAATCTCCATCCAGGCTACCCCACAATTGGAACCACCCAGCTGCCTGCCAAATCTTGTGAGCCAAAATTGACAAACCAAACTTCGCTCACTTAGCATCACTGATTGTCCATAAAAAAAGTGAGTTAGAAAAGCAAAAAAGAATTGTCATTCATCACAGGCTTCATATTACTTCAGGAGAAAGTGAGCATCGGTCAGAAAAAAAGAAAAAAAAAAAATTCAAGACACGCACACAAGAATCATCATCATCCATCACAAAATTGAAGTCTTCAAACATCCAAAGTTTACAACACAATCCAATCACTCGTTATTCTCCCACATTCATCACTCAAGACTTTAACACAGAAAGGAACGCGAGTCGCTAGAAGAAGGATCTCTTCGACGGAGCTCTACCCACAGCCCTCATCAAATTTGCGACTTCCAGCACCTTAGCAACCTTGGTCCCCCTCTTCGACTCCGCCGACGCCCGCCTCTCCTCCGCCTTCCTCCGCGCTTTCGCCACGTCGTTCTGCATCTTCTCTATCGCCCTCGCCCTCCGCTCGTCCAATTTCCTCTGCAGTTCAACCGGGATCAAAGACATGTTCGCACTTCAAAAATTCACACACAGGTTTCGGGGGTTTGAAAAAGGAAGAACGCGGGTGATCAGAATGTTCCCAGGCGTCTTGGGGAACCAAACTCCGCATATACAGAACAAGCAGTTTTTAATTATTAACGACGCGATTAAGATGTTGTGAGATTTAATTACCAAACGATCACTAATGAAATATATATTTCAGGTGCAAGAAATTTAATTAAAAAAAAAAAATACCTCTACTTTCTTCAACCAAGAACTGGCCTTCTCCGTCCGCTCACCCTCCCACCCGTTAATAATCACGTCCTCTCTCTTAAACCTGTTGTTAATCTTGGCGATCTCCGCGGTCTGCCAGGCTGCAATCTTAGACTCGACCTCTTCCTTCTTCACCCGATGCACCGAAAACTCCTCCAGGGCACCGTTGCTGTTAACGGAACCCGAGCTCATCGGCTGCCCTTGGCTGCTCGCTGGCCCCGGCGACGGTATCGGGTTGCTCACGATCGCCAGCGGGTTCGTCTCCTCTTCCGGAGGCGCCTCCTCTTCGCCGATTCTTCCGAGGTTGGCGACGTCGCTGTTGGCGCTGGCGTTGGTCTGGTGGTGGTGGTGGTCTGAGGGGCTGTCCATGGTGGAGCCGGCGACGACGAGGGCGCTGAATTCTCTGCTCATGGAGGTGAAGTTCTCGGCGTCGCTGCTGGTGATGGAGAGGCTGGACGAGGCGCTGCGGCCTCGGCTCGACGACGGCAGCGAAGGCGGCTGGGGGGAGCTCAGCGCGTGGATTTCGCGGATCTCGGTGGCATCGTCGTCGGGGTTGTCGCTCGACATGGTGGTGGCGCGCGCACTGACTTGATGGGTGGAGAGAGACGAAGAGAGTGTAACAACTATTTATTTATTTTTATTTTCGCTAAAGCCACACAATTAGTAGGAGATAATTATTGAGACTTGAGAGAGAGAGAGAGAGAGAGAGAGAGAGAGAGAGGTGTAGGAGAGCTGGGCACCGAGTGAATTTGTTATAACGAGGACCGATGATTCGGTCACTGGCTGGGGGGAGCACTCAGGATGCTGACTTTTTTATTTATTTATTATTTAGATTAAGATTTTGTTTTCGGTGATAATGAAGAATGTAAGTTTGAAAAGTAACTAAGGAACCGGCATTAGAACTTCCTTAGTCATTAGGTTGTCATTTTATTAACCGTTCATGAATTATAAGCTCTTTAACTTTGGACAATTATCAGAAAACCCCCATTAAGTAAGTGTATGGGTTATGAGAAAAATTCTTTTAACTTTGAGATTTTATCTGAAAACCCCTCTAAATTTAGAAGGTTTTTCTGTATAA
Source organism: Asparagus kiusianus (assembly GCA_022839385.1). Taxonomy (NCBI): domain Eukaryota; kingdom Viridiplantae; phylum Streptophyta; class Magnoliopsida; order Asparagales; family Asparagaceae; genus Asparagus; species Asparagus kiusianus. The sequence continues at coordinate 187,079 of BQKN01067834.1, read as the reverse complement.
TCTTAAAGTTATAGAGGTTTTTTTATAACCCTAATCCTAGGGGGTTTTGTGATAATCTATATACCTAAAGGGGGTGTCTTTTGATATTTTGAAAGTTAAGGGCTTTTTTTCGATAATCGTCCCAAATAAAGGGGTTTTTCTGATATTTACCCTGAATTGTATCCTATTTTATTAGGCTGTAACATTTTTGTGTGGTTTATTTACTCGGTGGTGAGAATCAACATTAGTTTATGTTTGTAACTTCATCATTTAAATGATCCTCTACTACCATCTTATATATGAAAGGGCTTTTTAGATCTTAGACTCTTAATCATAAGTAATTTGATATTTATACCCTATGGAGCAATGATCAGTGTACTATTACTCCATGTTTACTTGTTAACTTCATCATTTTGCTAGCCTCTTATTACGAATTGGAGAGAGAAGTAGAGGAAATATTTGCAGCAATTTCTCTTACTCATCTTCAACTTAGATGCTCTCTCATCTGAGGACTAATAATCTTGAGGGTTTTTCTTATGGAAGCCATCTAAAAAATAGGGTCATTTTACATAAATTATCTTTCATTTTTAATTTATATATAAACTATTTTTAAAGTGAGTTTTTGTTCCAATCAACCACCTCTCAATCAAAATTTTTATTGAACAACCAAAAATACCCATAAAAACTCACATTTAAAATATGACTCACTTTGTTAATGTTTAGGACTAATTAGGATACAAGTCACATACGATTAAACGCGTATTGTTTAAGGTTATTTTTCATTTTTTTAGTGCAGATTTGGTTAGGAGGTGGTTGATTGGAACAAAAAACCTACTTCAAATATAATATGTGTATAAATTAAAAGTGAAAGGTAGTTTTTGTAAAACGACCTTATTTTAAAGGTGGTTTCTATGAAAAAAAACCCTAATCTTAAGTATTGTTAAATATATTAAACTCTATTATCAAAACAAGACAAGAACAAATCGTCGAGCCTATTATTTCCACCCAGAACCAACTACTCTAGTAATCAAATTCACCACCAAAAAAAAAAGGAAAAAGGAAGAGGAAAAAGAACAGAAAGAAAAGAAAAGAAAAAGCAAACTATTAGTGGATGTATTCAATGGCGGAGCCGGAGGTGCAGGGGTGACCCCTGGCTTTTTACAATGGAGGGCGATAGAATGATTTTTTTAATACTAGCCCCTAAACTCTTTCATATTTGAAAATTATCCCCCCAACTCTTGTTGGTTTTGGTCATGTGAAGAACGAAACTTGAAACAAATCTGCGAGGCTGAAAAATCTTGGGTCGGTCGACCGACGGAGTGACCCCGGTCGACCGAAGAGACTACAGAAAAAGAGCTCAGGAACACGCTCTGATCGGTCGACCGATGCTGTGTTGTCGGTCGACCGAGGGTGACAAATCAGTCGACCGAATGTGATGAACCGGTCGACCGAAAAGGTGCACAAGCAGATCTTGTAAAGATGACGTTCTGGCCGGTCGACCGACTCACATAGTCCGGTCGACCGAAATCTGTTTTTTCTGGTTTCCTAATTGATTTGGGATTTTGTTTTGGGCTGGGTTTATATATATATATCCTAATACATTTTTAAGGTTAAGTAGAACATAGAAAAAAAGGGTTTTGAGAGGATTCTTTCAGAGAGAGAAAAACATATTTGTGGGCATTGTAATCTTTTTAATTAATCAAAGTTTTATGGTATGGCTCCCGAGGACGTAGGCACGTTGCCGAACCTCGTTAAATATGGTGTGTTCCTTCTTGTTTATCTTTCCTATAATTTTTCTTTTATTTGCGATGATTTTCCTACTTGTTAAACTCTTAGCACAAGATCGGGAAGAGCACTTATTCGATTGATTGTTCAAATCCCCAACAACTCTTTCCATATTTTAGTTATCCTCCAAATCTTTTATGTTTGAAATTAGTCCCTCAAATCTTCATACCTGCAATTAGTCTTCCAATTCTTTTGAAGTTTTTGAAATTGCATTTTATTTTATTTTTAGTGAAAATAGGGATTTCCCTATCAATATATAACTGAAACCCATAGTCAGGAGAGATTACAAAAGAAGATATCTACTGCTGATTGTGGCGACGTCTCCGAGGTGGAGAAAATGCCAAATCAGAAGTAGATGTCTTGGAATGAAAACTGAAAACAACTATGTAACTGTAGTGGTTAGCCCTCAAAAAACAAAAAGTAACTAGGAGACTGTCCACGGCTCAAAAAGGAGGCCAAAATGATCCAAGAGAAGGAACAGTGACCAGCTGGAAGTCATCTACAGCTCATGTCATCGAGTTGCTGTCCTCACTTGATTCTAAAATATCTGAGATACCCACGGCTTGAATCAGCTTTTGAATCTTGATCGAATTATTGGAGGTGGAAGCCCCTGCCCACAGGAGAATGAGGTTAACGGACTTCTTGATAATGCTATGAGGAGAAGACGAGATGTTGGAGAAGATAAGGTTGTTGCGCTCTTTCCACAGAACCCAACTGATGATAGGGAAGCAGACACCCCATAATAGGCGGACAGCTGCTTGGACTGAGGTATCTGAGCATAGGGCTAGACACTGTTCTGTGCTGGCTGGAAGAGAGGCAATACCTAATTTAAGAAGAAAGGGGGACCAGATTAATTGAGTCCGGAGGCAAGAGGAGAAAAGGTGGTCGTGAGATTCTTGCTCTGAATAGTAATTGCAACTAGAGTCTGCTAGCCACCCTTGAGAGACGAGTCTATCTTTGGTCTTCAGTCTAAGAGAACTAAGAAGCCAGAAGAAGATCTAAACTTTACTCGGCAAGATATTGTTCCATATAATATGGAGGAATTTGGATCTCAGTCCTCCATCAGCTAGAGTTCGGCGAAGGGAGTTAACTGAAAGGGATCTGGAGGTGGTTAGCAACCATGAGGGGCGATCAGGGCAATCTCCACAGGATGAAGGGACGAGGTTGAGGGAGGCCAGATATTCTTGGAGAGCTAACACTTGGCTTCTTGTCTCGACGTTCCTGGGACGCCTGATGATGGGTTTCCAAACCCATGATCCCTCATGGAATCTACCTTGAGATGCAATGGGGACGAATTTGGAGAAGGCTAGATCATAAGCATGAGGGAAGAGGCTTGCTAGAGTGTTAACACCAGACCACTTGTCTTCTCAAAAGTAGGCGGATAACCCATTACCCAGAGACCATTTGATGAAGGGAGAGAAAATGTCTGAGCATGAGTGGACGTCTTTCCAGAATTTAGAGCAATGATTGGTAGAGGAAGGGCTATGGTGGTGGAATGAGTAGACCGATTGAAGAACCCTCCCTACATAACTGTTGTTATCTAAGTAGCGCCATAACCATTTGGATAGGAGGGCAGAGTTGAATTGTTGAAGATTGATCACACCCAGACCTTCACTGGCTTTGGGGGAACAGACAGTCCTCCAATTGACTGGGTTATTGCCTATGGTGTTGCCTGGGGCCTTACCCCATAAGAAGTTACGTCTGATACGATCTATGTTCTTGATGATCCATGGAGGCAACTTAAAGAATGACATGTAGTAAACTGGTAAAGAGGATAGGACTGATTTTAGCAGAACAAGACGACCCCTAATGGATAGAAGCTTACTTTTCCATGATGAGAGTTTGTGCTGGAGGGAGTCCAAGAGAGGAAGCCAATCAGATCTGGAGAGGGAACCCCATTTAAGGGGGAGTCGAGATACTTGATGGGTGGGGAAGTGAGAGAGCAGTTGAGAATTTTGGCCAATGTTGCTCCTTTGGTAGAGGATTTGCCGCTGTAGAGCAGGTTGGATTTGGTAAAGTTGATGGCCAATCCAGAGGTGTTTTCAAACAGATATAGAATCGATTTGAGGTTGATTATATCAGACTCTGTTTCTTTGCAGAAAATAATGGTATTATCTGCGAATTGAAGAGATTTGATATCGTTAAGCTGACCCCTTAGATGAAGTTCAGATAGGTCTCCATGGTCGCAGCTGCTACGCAGCATCCTACAAAGAACGTCGGCTACTAGGAGGAAAAGCATAGGGGAGAGGGGGTCTCCTTGTTTGAGACCTCTGTGACAGACAAATGAATTAGTCGCAGTACCGTTGACTAGGACTGAAGATTTAGAGGAAGTCAGAGAGGATTTGATCCAGGAACACCATCTGGGGCCGAAGCCTCTGGCCTGGAGCATAGACAGGAGGAAATCCCAACCCACACAGTCAAAAGCCTTGCTGAAGTCAATTTTAATAATACAGGCTTCAAGCTTCTTAGAAGAACAATGGTGGAGCATCTCGTGACCTAACACAATTGAGTCTATGGTAGATTTCCCGCTTTGGAAGGCTGATTGAGAGGGGTGGACGAGAGAAGATAGGATGGGACTAAGACGGTTAGCGAGGACTTTGGAGAAGATTTTAAACATACCATTGAGGAGGCTGATAGGCCTGAACTCCGAGGTTAGGGTAGGAGAGGGAGTTTTGGGAATGAGGGATATTAAGGAGTGATTGAAAATGTGGAGGTGGGAGCTGTCATGATATAGATGGTTGAAGAAGGCTAGAATGTCTGGTTGAAGCAAGTCTCAATAGGATTGGAAAAAGGAGATGGGATAACCATCAAGGCTCGGGTCTTTGTCTGGATGGAGGCCAAAGATGGCAGCTCTGATCTCTGTAGCTGAGAAGGGTTGATCCAAGGAGAGGAGGGAAGGTGACGGTTGGGGATAGAGGTGGTTCCAATCTAGCTGGAAGGAGGAAAGGGGGGTGGCTTTGAAGTGGTTGGAGAAATGCTGATAGAAGGCCTTTTGTTTGTCGAGTTCAGAGGTAATGGACTGATTGTTAAGGGTAAGGTGGGGGATGAAATTCTTCCTTCTATAGAAGGAAGCGGTTTTGTGAAAGAATGATGTGTTGGAATCTCCTGCTTGAAGCCATTTGATCGTAGATCTTTGTTTCCAATACACTTCTTCTTGAGCGGCTAAAGAAGAAAGAAAGATTTTGAGGGAAGATCTGTAGGCTAGTTCCGAAGGGAGAAGAGGTCTGGATTCTTCAGAGATGTTAAGGGATAGGATTGCATTAAGAGCGGCGGATTTACTGGAGGTGATGGAACCAAAGACATTGACTTTCCACCATTTGAGCCTACGCTTCAGGATCTTGAGCTTTAGATGAAGAGATTTTACTGGATTGCCTACGCATAAGATACTGGACCAACTCGATGAAATGAAGCTATTGAAGGAGGGATAGGAATACCAAGATTTATCCAGATGGAAAGGGGGCCTAGGAAGAGGGCAGGAGGTATCTAGGATGATGAGTTCATGATCTGAGCAGGATGATGGGTGACAAAGTTGGAGGATGGAAGGGAATTTAGTTTCAAATTCTAGGGAGATTAGGAACCTGTCTAATCTGACCATGGAAGGGGATGATCTCATATTAGACCATGTGAAGAGTTTTCCATTAAGAGGGAGATCAATGAGGTTGAGAGAGTTGATGAATAGTTAGAAGTTGGTGATGTCTGAAAAAGAGGAAGACCTACCACTTCTTTCCTTGACTGAAGAGGTTACATTGAAATCTCCAAAGAGGGACCAGGGGTGGGGGAACATAACCTGGATTCTACGAAGCTCCCACCAACAAACTTCTCTATCTGCCTTGTCAGTAGGAGCATAAACTGAGGTAGCGAGGAAAGACCACTTAAGGATTCTGTGGCTAAGGACAGCAGAGACAGAGAAAATGCCTATGAAGGAGTCCAGATATTCGAAGAGGGAATCGTTCCAACCCAGAAGCACACCACCTCTTGACTCAATAGCATCCAAATGCAGCCAGGAGGTAATTCTGGATCCTCCTAGACTCTTGAGGACAGAGGGTCTGGGGGCATTGAGCTTAGATTCTTGGATACCGATAAGGTCAACAGAAGAGAGGGAAATGTAGTCTCTGACTAGTCTTCTTTTGATGGGGTTGTTGATACCCCTAACATTCCAGGAGCCGAATTTCATTAGAACAGATGGTATGAAGCAACGGAGGGACAAGGCAGATCAGGGGGAGGATCCTGCTCTATCAGACTCCAGAACTCTAAGGCTAAGCATACCTTGAGTAGGTACAGGATCTAAAGCCCCGCAGTTGGATAGGACAGATGCTAGCTTAGGGTCTGGGGCGTTGTTGATGGGGGTGGAGATAGAGGAGCAAGAGGATGACTTACTTTGCTTAGCTGAGGATAGCGATCTTGATGCCGAGAGATGGCGAATGAAGGCTTTGTGTGCCAGCGCTCTTCTAACTCTTGCTTTGGAAACTGATCTTTTCTTTTTGCCTACGACAATATGTTCGAAGCCCGGGGGGATTGAAACTGACCTGCTCTGAGACTGGGGCTTGGGGGAGCTGGAGGAAGATAGGGCTGCAGAATGAGCGATGATTGGCGCCTGACGAGGGGCAGGGAAGGAAGAGGTGCCGATACCCTGGACCTGAAGAAAATGCATCCATTGGGCTCTGTCGACCGACAGATTACGGCCATCCCACATCACATCAATAAGGTCAACGTCCTGATCAGCACCGCGGGGAACAGACGGTGGGGGGCCCAAGACAATGCGATTGGACTGGATAGGTGACCTATCTCTCGAAGACCCCGCCAAATTCAAATGATCGTACGAATGGACAACTATGCCCTTCCCTTTGCTGGGGGGAGGCGGAGGAGGAGGAGGAAGAGAGGGAGCCAGCAACGGCCGATGAACCTGGGGTGGCTGATCAACATCAATATCGTCGGGGCCTCTATCAACCCATCCAGACTCGGTGGAAGGATTGCCTTCCCATTTAGCTTCATGCTCTTGAACTTCTGGCTTCTCAAAATCTCGCTTTGAGATCTGGCGCCCTAAGAGTTGGGTGACAATGAAACCCTCCAGCAAACTGCCATCCTGCGGCGACACGTACCTGAATTTGATCTTTTTGGGGATGTCAGCAAGGTCCCTGACCTTGATGAGAACCTAGCAGTCCTTGAACTTAGCTCTGAACGCTACATCTTCTGAGCTGCAAATGCATTCTCCAACATCCTTGAATAGGGTGAGGAGGAACTCCCATTGCCAAAGGTGATAAGGCAGCCTGAAAATGCGGACCCAGGTGAGGAAAGGCTTGGGGAGCGACGATAACCGAAGGTCTTCTCGCCAGCGGAGGAATCTGCCTTTGAAGGAGCCCATATCAACTAACTTGAGGGCGAGCTCTCTATCGAGGATCTCCGAGGAAGGAAACTGGACCATAAAACTCGAACCAGCTGCTGGCTTGATGGAGGATGACCAATCTTTGATATTAAATCTGTACCCGAGCATCTCCCTGATCTCAGCTACAGTAGGGTTCCCTTGAGCGAGGTAAAAAATGGCGTAGGAGTGCAGGTCCTGGATGATGCTATCAGTTTCTACTGGAATTGGGAGGATGGGGGCTGCTGATGAAGCTCTGGACGCCTTGGGATAGTTTTTAGAAATGTGGCCTTTCCCGTGGCAGAAAAAACAAATGAAGTCTCCATGAGGACAATCGCGAGCCATATGGGAGGAGCAACGGCAGAAAAAACAATGAGGAGGGGAAGGGGGACGAGGTTTGATGATGGAGGGGAATGAGGAGGGGGAGGGGGACAAGTCTTTGATGGAGGGGGACAATTGCATTTTATTACATTTACCATCCAATTTCATACAGTTAATTATGCATTAATAAATAGATATGTGAAATAAATTGACTATGTTCACTTCTTCAATTATTTTATAGATGTGCTAGTTAAAACTCTTTTATTTTTTCTTATTATGTTTAAAATAATTTTAATAGTATAATTTATAATATATTTTCAATTTGTCAAGTCTTCGGTTAAGTAGAAAACCAGCATCGGGCAATACATTTTTAAAAAATTGACTTCAAAAGATTTAAATATTTAGTTATTTATTTTGTGCAAAACTTTTATTTTAATGTCTTCTTTCGCCTACTTACATATATGACAATTGATTATACATTACAACATTTGATCACTCCTTGATGAATTTATTTATGGTATAATGGTTGTATATTTTGTCCCCTTTGGGGAAAAAAAATCTTGGCTCCTCCACTGTATATATGTATGTTCATATATAAGAGACAGTTTAGTAGATAAGAATAATATTAACCTAATTATTTTGTTCAGTATTAACAGAAAAATTGTTGATAAAAGGATTTGAAACTGACCTTAGGATCATAAGTGGACCATGCAAACCAGATTGCCTTTCATCAAGCCGATTCTGTCCGGTAAAATTGGTTGAAATGGACTACGCATAATACTATGAAATGAGCTGTTACAAATATCGCATATAAACTTATCAAAAATGAGACTGTCATGATAGAGAATAACCCGAGGTAGCTATATCCGTATGAGAAATAGCGACTGCTGCTGGAGAGAAGGCGACCATGGGAGATCCTAGAGGCTCATCATTAGCATTGGAAGGACAGGAACTTCCAACTATTAATCCCGTCTCGAGCTGATCAGAGAGAACGTACGCAGGAAGTGCAGGACGAGGAATTGAAACAAGAGAGGTGCAACTGGTTTTGGTCCATCTTTATTGTTGGGTATCAAGTCAAACTCCAAGTTAGTATAGTATTTTTAATTCTTTGTATAACTTCATGAGAATTCGATAGGGTTGGAGATCTATCATGATTAGGAGTTTGAGTTTTATCATGATTAGAAGTTTGAATCTTATTCTAATTATGAAGTTAGGCTAGACATAGGGTTTTGTTATCCTTATATATATTCTTCTATTGTTGGAGGGAAAAAAAACCAGGAAGTGTAGGGAGAAAGAGAGAGAAATGGTTTGGCAGTCTTTGTCCGTGCATAAGATTGTGATTTGGAGGTAATATTGTATTGATTTTAATCCCGTGGTTTTTCCCTGTTGAGGGTTTTCCACGTTAAATCTTGTGTGATTCTATTTGCTGCGTTTGGTGGCTTTTCAATTTTTTTTTGCGAGATCTAAAAATCCCTATAAGTGGTATCAGAGCCAGGTTAGACGGTTCGTGGAGATTCAAGCATCGCGATTTGCAAGAGCATCGGTGGTCGCGATACTGTAGCAGCGACGTACTATAGCAGGTAGCCGAATACTATAGCGGGCACTGCTCACACAGATCCGACGGTTGAGCTTGATTTATCTTTTGATCGAGGATTTGAAGGCGGATTTTGGTGATCTAGGAGTCGTCCTAGGGGTTTTTGACGTGCTGAGTTCATTTTTTATGTCGATTTTATCAAATTTAATCTCTATAGTGATTGATTTAAATTTTGATTGCGGTTAGAGGATGATGACTTCTTCGGGTCCGAAGTTTGATATTCCACTATTCAATGGCAAAATAAATTTCGCAGTATGGTAGTGCACAGTTAAAGATATTCTTATGTAACAAGGTGTGTAGGCATTAAAAAAAGCCGAACCTCAAGACATGATGAAGGTCGTCATAGAGACAAACCTCGTCTCAAATAAAAAATGAGACTTGCCACCCAGCGAGGATCCGTTTCAGAAACGAGGCTCACCATGCAACGAGGCTCGGCAAAGTTAGTCTTGGGAAACGAGGTTCGAAGCTCATCATTGAAAATGAGACTTGACATCAAAGATGAAGCTCGTCATTGGAAACAAGGTTCGAAGCTTGTCATTGGATATGAGGTTCGGAGTTCATCATCGGAGGTGAAATTCGTTAATGAAAGCAAAGTTTGTCATCATATTTAAAGCTCATCGGTGAAAACGAGGCTCGTCAAAAGAAAATTCACAAGACTTGCTACACAGTTGGACTCAGCTATTGAAGACAAAGTTCATTAGTAAAAACGAAGCTCGTCAGACGAAGTCAGTGAAGACATAGTTCGCTATACTGTAAAGCTGGCCTTATAAGATGAACATCGCTGCATATTGAGGCTCATCTAATCAGATGCACCTCGTCATGCAGTGAGGCTCGTCGTCCATAGAAAATCCAGCTGTAACGAATTTGAAGAGTTAGTCAGCCACGTGGGCTAAGTTTCAGGAGCACGTTTCGCCCCATTAACCAACATGGGCTGAATTGGAGGAGGCAGTTACGCCCTCTACCTATAATTCTAGCACGCCAGTTACGTGCCATGAACTCTATAAAAGCCATGAGCGGCTATGAAGAGGGGACTTTTGGCTATCGCGTGAAGATATATCAGTGTCTGCATTTTCATGATCTAAGCCACCGTCAAAAGATTTTGTGATCTTGCTTTGATTGTCAACGGGAAGCAATCTCAGCTTGAGCATCAAGAGAAGTATCATTTTGCCAAAAAGAACCTACATTTAAATAAAGGATAAGTCAAATTAATCTTCTCTTTCTCTATAATCGAGAGAGAGAGAGAGAGAGAGAGAGAGAGAGAGAGAGAGAGAGAGAGATTGTAAGGGATTCGTACCAAGTGATCGAACCCATTTCCCTACAGGGTGTTGATCAAGCTTTGAAGGAGAAGAAACCTGAAGGATTGAAGGATGCTGAATGGAGTTCTATACAAAAGAGGGCGGTTGGCACAATTCGTTTGACACTCGCCCTCGAGATCAAGTATGATGTTATGCAAGAGACCACACCAAGGGGGTTGTAGGAAAGGCTTGAGGAGATTTATGCATCAAAGTCGATGACCAACCGATTGTGTTTGAGGATGGAGCTTTATTCGTTAAAGATGGAAGAATGTACCGCAATTCAAGACCACATCAATGCCTTTAGTCAGCTAGTTTACCAACTTATGAATATTGATGAGGAGATTATAGAAGAAGGGTAGGCACTACTCCTATTATTTTCCTTGCCGAAGTCGTACAAGCCGTTAGTTCAAAAGATAATTGCAGGGAAGCAAACTTTAAAGTTTGACGATATGACAACACTCATACATGATAATAAAAGAATGATGAGAAAGGAGAGCGCATTTAATGGTGGTGAGAGTGTACTAGCTTTTTAAGGTTCTAATCGAGGGAGTAAGGGGAGATGTGACAATTATCGAGGAAGGTCAAAATCTCGGGCCCGAGATGACAGCGAAAGGGAGTGCTATTATTGCGGAGAGAAGGGTCACATTCAGTTCAGATGTTCCTATATGCGTGATGATTTGAAGATTATTAGACAGATGAAGCTTCAAGAAAATGGAAAAGAAGACAGACTCCTCAGTGGTTGTGTGTGATGAAGATGTGGTGTTATTGATGCAGAGTATAGGTACTGATGCGAGTAACACTTGCGTGTTAGATTCTGCAGCCTCTATGCACGTTTGTAACAACAAAACTTATTTTAACACATTGATGACTGATGAAGAATTTGACGACGTGTTTGTTGGAAACAACGAGAAGATGAAGGTTGAAGGTGTTGAAAGTGTTCGCCTCAAGCTTCACACTGGGAAGGTCAAAATTCTTCATCATGTGAGATATGCGTCGTCATGTGATGCTAATTTAATTTCGTTAGGTGAGATGGCATCGCGTGGGTATAAGTATGTGGGTGAAGGAGAATGGTGCAAAGTGTATAGAGATGGTGATTTAATTTTGCGATGGAGGAAGAATAACAACCATATTTACTATTTAGATGGGCGGTCCGTTAATGGTGTAGATTATTCTTCTAAGACTCTTGTCTACAAGGAAGATGTGAAGAAACAAGATGAAGAGAGTGAGTTTTTCTGAAGTCGTTGAGACACTTGGAGATTTTTCGTCGAGGGAGGATATGTTGGGTATCAACTCAAACTTCAAGTTAGTATAGTGTTTTTAATTCTTTATATAACTTCATGAGAATTAGATAGGGTTAGAGATCTATCATGATTAGGAGTTTAAATTTTATTCTAATTAGGAAGTTAAGCTAGAGATAGAGTTTTGGTTTCCCCATATATATTCTTCTATTGTTGGAGAAAAAAACTAAGAAGTGGGGGGAGAGAGAGAGAGAGAGAGAGAGAGAGAGAGAGAGATTGACAGTCTTTGTCCGTGCAAGAGATTGTAATTTGGAGGTAATAGTGGATTGATTTTAATCCCGTGGTTTTTCCTTGTTGAATGTTTTCCACGTTAAATCTTGTGTGATTCTATTTGTTGCACACGTTTGATGGTTTTTTAGGTTTTTTGCGAAATCTAAAAACCCCTACATTTATATCAATATTAAGATGAATGACAGCTAAGGTCCTCTCGTCACCCTCCTTGATGTAATTATTGGAGAATGTCTCATATTTCATTTTGAGAGAAAAACTATGTTTCTACTATTATTCATGTAGGACGCTGTCTCGTGTCCCTTCTCTTGTATACGAATAAAATGAACGAGGACTTTCCCTTGTTTTCTGCTAAAAAAAAAGAAAAAAAAGAAAGAACAACCCATCGCAAATGTTATGTATCTTGGTAGCAAAAGAGCTAAAGACAAAATTGTGTGGCATGTTTTTTTTTTCGTCCAGAGATTAAAAAAAGGTGTAAAGGGGGTGGCATTGATAATAAAAAGAAATGTTCTGAAAAAAATTGAACAACTAGATATTCCAACATGAGTTGTCCTCATATGGCTTTGTTCAACTGCCGCAGATTCCCGGATCCAACCAAAAAACAGATAAATTCCGTTAAAACTTTAGGACTACAAATTATTATATTCTTTCAAGATAAAAAGTTCCCAATATATCACTTCAGCCCTCTTGGTAAAGGTTAATACAGGTTGGTCACCGTCAAAATATACAAAATTAATCTTCAGAATGACAATAATAACATTAAAATAGTAAGTAATACAGCTAGCATTTTCATTAAAAATGATTACCCCTTGAACATGAAAGCCCGTAGGATTTAACAAATGTACACGTGTAGACCACCCCTCTCTGTTTTACCCATTCAATATTCAAAAATTACCCTGACCCGATGCATACGAAAACAAAGCACTCCAGCGAGGGTCATTAATCACATATTAAAAAGTTGAAAAGCTCCACTAAATAAATAATATAAATTTAAATTTAAATATAAAGTTTTTTCTGTTGTAGAGGCTACGTGAGCATCCAATAAGGATTAACCACTCGTTAGTGAGGAAATTTCCATTTGATGTCACGTTGATGTTGATTTTGATTGTTTTTGGTTCAATTTTTTGTGCGGGAAAAAATAGGGACGCGTGTATGAAGATCACTAGTAAATGGCCCCACTGTGTTAGGAGAACTTTGGAGAGAAGATGTGGACTGATCACCACTATATATATTATTTATTTCCGCGTTAAAATTACCGACAAAGATTTAAGAATAAAAAAATAATTTGAAAAAGCCATTAATTTATTTGGGATAGAGAAAGATTAAGACAATTATATCAATATATTTATGATATTTTTGTGTTTGGATATCGAAATTGTCACCATCGTCTTGAACATTAATTAGGTTAATTAACAAAACACTTTATATTAAGAGATTAACTTAATTTAGTCCACACGTAGGCTATTATATATAGCACTTGGTCCTTTTTGTTTGACAAACTAAAATGGATTTACCACTTTTACTTCATGTTATCTTTTTTGTGTTTGGTTAAATTTACTGATCATCATTATTTATAAGGGAAAAATGCTTCCAGCCTCCAAAAGCTAAGGAAACGTGCTTCCCACCCCTAAGACTTTATCAACGGGTGTTTTCCCAAAAATAAAGATTCTGTTCTCTGAGCCCCCAAAACACAAAACCCAAGACATTAAAACATGTGAAGACCATAATATCATTCTCTCTTTCTTTCTTTTTTTATTAAAATATGATGAGGATTATTTTATTATTTTTGTTTTCTCTCTCTCTCTTTATCATGATGTACTAAGATGATAGTTGAAATGATTGATGAGGATTATTTTA
>BQKN01067834.1:159842-173353 GCA_022839385.1 Asparagus kiusianus | reverse complement strand
ACTAAGATGATAGTTGAAATGATTGATGAGGATTATTTTATTATTTTCGTTTTTTATTATTTTGGTTGTTTGTATTGGGATATTGTTAAAGTTACGAGTTAATTGTTAAGGTTCGAATTAATTGTTAATGTTACGGGTCAATTGTTAAGGTTATGAATCCTCTCTCTCTCTCTCTCATGATGTTTCTTTGATGATATTGAAATAATTAAAGAGGATTATTATTTTATTATTTTTGTTTTTTATTCTTTTTGTATTTTTAGAATATTCGTTGTTAAGGATAATGGTTGGTTGTAAATGTTATGCATTGATTGTTAAGGTTACGGGTTGGTTGTTAAGGTTAAGGGTTTGTTGTTAAGGTTACGGGTTTAATTGTTAAGATTATGGGTTTAATTGTTAAGGTTACGAGTTTAATTGTTAAGGTTACGTATTTAATTATTAAAGTTACGGGTTTAATTGTTACGGTTACGGTTTATTAATTGTTAAGGTTACGGTTTAATTGTTAAGGTTACGGGTTTAATTGTTAAGGTTACGGTTTAATTGTTAAGGTTACAATTTAATTGTTAAGGTTACCGGTTTAATTATTAATGTTACGATTTAATTGTTAAGGTTACGGGTTTAATTGTTAAGGTTACGAGGGAGAGAGAGAAGGGATCCATAACCTTAACAATTGACCCGTAACCTTAACAATTAAACCCGTAACCTTAACAATTAATAAACCGTAACCGTAACAATTAAACCCGTAACCTTAACAATTAAATACGTAACCTTAACAATTAAACCCGTAACCTTAACAATTAAACCCATAACCTTAACAATTAAACCCGTAACCTACACAACAAACCCATAACCTTAACAACAAACCCTTAACATTAACAACCAACCCGTAACCTTAACAACCAACTCGTAACCTTAACAATCAATGCATAATCTTGACAACCAACCATTATCCTTAACAACGAATATTCTAAAAATACAAAAAGAATAAAAAACGAAAATAATAAAATAATAATCCTCTTTAATCATTTCAATATCATCAAAGAAACATCATGATAGAGAGAGAGAGAGAGAGAGAGAGAGAGAGAGAGAGAGAGAGAGGATTCATAACCTTAACAATTGACCCGTAACATTAACAATTAATTCGTAACCTTAACAATTAACCAGTAACTTTAACAATCTCCCAATACAAACAATCAAAATAATAAAAAACAAAAATAATAAAATAATCCTCATCAATCATTTTAACTATCATCTTAGTACATCATGATAAAGAGAGAGAGAAAATAAAAATAATAAAATAATTCTCATCATATTTTAATAAAAAAGAAAGAGAGAGAGAGAGAGAGAGAGAGAGAGAGAGAGAGAGAGAGAGAGAGAGGATTCATAACCTTAACAATTGATCCGTAACATTAACAATTAACTCGTAACCTTAACAATTAACCCGTAACTTTAACAATCTCCCAATACAAACAACCAAAATAATAAAAAACAAAAATAATAAAATAATCCTCATCAATCATTTCAACTATCATCTCAGTACATCATGATAAAGAGAGAGAGAAAACGAAAATAATAAAATAATCCTCATCATATTTTAATAAAAAAAGAAAGAGAGAATGAATGGTATTATGGTCTTCACATGTTTTAATGTCTTGGGTTTTATGTTTTGGAGGCTCAGAGAACAAAATCTTTATTTTTGGGGGTAAAACATCTATTGACAAAGTCTTGGGGGTGGGAAGCATGTTTCCTTAGCTTTTGGGGGCTGGAAGCATTTTTCCCTATTTATAAACCAGAGTGAACTAAGTCTCAAATAGTAATTTTTTTTTGCAAGGAGGTTTAAACAATTGTAACATCAAGAGCACTAGTCAGAAGAGAGTAACTAGTTTTTAAAAAAAGCCAAAAAATGCTAGTCAGAATGGGGACATTTGGGATACATGGAACCGACCCTAGATACGATAACGATAGAATAATAATTCTTTTTAATGAATACAATAGTCAAATATTTCTTTTCTCGTATACTACAGTTTATAGTAAAGAATTTTGGGATCACCCGATATTTTGTATCTTAATTTCTGGGGGGCTCTTGACATGATTTTGTTGTAGGTTGTAACTACAAGGGAAGAAGGACCAGCTTTTGTGAGATAGCTAAGGTTTATTAGCTCGCCGAACATGAGCTTTTAAGTTTGAGTAATTTGGTATGTTTATCGATGGGTTTGGTTATCTGAATTGAAACTTGTTTTGAAAAAAGATATCATCAAATATTAGACTCATGGTCATGGGAAGTTCATTTGCATCCTTAATAATTCATTTTTATAAACAACATGTACATTTTTATAAACGATGTCATCAAATATTAGACCCCATCTTGAAATCCCACTGTAGCATGCACCAGGTGAATTCACTCGTGAAGGCTAAGATGCCTGATTTAAAGGTTTGAACCTGAAACCTTTCATAGTGTACCTGTCATCTCGCCACTGAGCTAGACCAGTGATAAAAATAGATGTGCTTAATTATTACAATGTCTTTGAAGCGATTTGTTCCGCATCTTTCTAAAAAGCTAGCATTTTCTTACCGTGCTTTTTGAGTTTTTCAATAACTACACCTTGATTCATGAAACGAATCGCATTGTATTTTGGCTCCGGTTACTTCTCAAATTATGTTAGAAACTGATTTCAGCATATATGCAAGTCTGCAGAAATATATGAACGCATCAAAAAGACAAGAATTGTGGCAGATATTTTGCGCAGAGCATGCCTACTGTATTCGGGGTTCGACAACTAAATAACTTCAATACAAAGGTTGGGGTACTATCTGTGCCTGAAGATTTATATAGGTTAGTTGCGGATAGACCCCTCAGTGCTGTCACCCAATTGCGGATAGAACTCGTACGTGATTTTTTGTGTGCAACTCTTTTACTCTCACAGAAATAAAAAGTTGTCTTCCTGTCAAGTAGACCTCGTGAGAGTGAAGAGTCAAAAATTTCAGTCAGGCAGTCTATCTGCAACAATAAAACTGCAGGGAGTCTATCTGCAATTGAACAACAGTACAATGGGTCTATTTGCATTACACACGAGGGTCTACATGCATGTCTTAGTTGATTGCTTTTCCCTCTATTTCTCTGTGAAATATTTTCATTGTACGTGATGAAAATGAAGAGGTATATTGTTCTATTCATGCTCAATAACATTGTCCTAAAAGCTAATATGCAGATTATCATAGGCATAGTTTTCTAGCAAAGTTCTCAGGATATAAATGGACCTTCATTAATTGCATGAATCAGCTTTCTTGCATCTTCTATTATATTGCATTCGTTGCATTCTGTTTGGGCCTAATCACTGATCCATTGCGATCTATATTGGCCTCTCTCTTAATTATTTTCAAAAACATATTACACTTAAAAATTTTTGGGGGTTAATTACTGTTAATGTAACATGCTGATTGAGTTCAATATCCATACTTGTCCAAGTTTCTTCTGAACGTACTAAGATTTAAAAAAAAAAGGGTCTGGTGTGAGTTTTTAGCTAGAGATTTGCCAGAACAAACTCCATTGATGAATTATCCCATGTATGAACTTTCTAATTAAAACAGCTAGATAGTTTAACTTCTCTACTGGGAAATCTATATGGATGAAATTCAGGGCATTGGATTTCCCCTAACAAATCTACTTGGTTTTCTGGATTGAGAATGGATCTTTGGGTCAGTCACAGAGGATATCATCACTGGGCTCAAGATGCAAGCCCAAGGTTGTGTTTAATCTATTCTAATGGCCAAAACATCCAGAATTCAAAGAATACTCTCCCATTAACCTCTCATGCATATTGGTCGAAAACCAAGATTTTCGATGGAATCTGAAATCTATCAAGATTCATTAGTCGACACTGTGGTGCCGACTGCTATTAATTATGAAGATAGAAACGGTGAGGAAGCATATGATACATGCTAATTTATGAATAAGAGCAGCTGGTTGTATTTACATTGCTGACATCGTTATAAAGTTTTGTTATGTACACAACGTCATATATAGCTAGAGATATGTCCTTGCAGTGTTTTCTTATGTTCATTAGCTGATGAGCTTAGGGCAAGGAAGTACTCGAAAGATTTTCGATTGCAGAAATGTAAATAGCCAGCTTCTTATTTTGATCCTTTTTTTGG
Source organism: Asparagus kiusianus (assembly GCA_022839385.1). Taxonomy (NCBI): domain Eukaryota; kingdom Viridiplantae; phylum Streptophyta; class Magnoliopsida; order Asparagales; family Asparagaceae; genus Asparagus; species Asparagus kiusianus. Next base: position 169,204 of record BQKN01067834.1, on the reverse strand, counting down.
GAACGGTACATGTTATCTCCTGCCCTATTTGGATTTGGGGTATTGATTAGTTGAATCTATAAATAAAGATTCTACATAATTAAATTTATTCTCTTGAAGGGAAAAAGAAAAAAAAAAGTCTAGTAGCCACTTATGGCTATATATGGAGACCGTGTAGACATAAATACAAAAGAGCACAAGAATTAAATAAAGAGGATAGCAGAGAAACGGAACTAGAGATCAATAAACAGTAATTAACTAATAAGCAGATGTTTAAAGAGAAAAACAGCTTGTAATCAAGCTGGGCTATTCAATAGCAGAAACTGAACAAGGCTGCTTCTCAAAATACTCCATGAAGGATTAGAGGCTCGACCATTGTATTTTTCCCAATTGCGGTATCGAGTAACAACTAACAACAACTTCAATATTGCAACGCACCTTTAATTTCTTAGAAACGGGAAAAACTGATGAAAGAAAGAAAGGAAAAGGTTTCACATCCCTTTCGCGTGCTTGAAAACAAGTTACACAAATCGTTTTTACTTCTTATAGTTAACTAAATGGGCACAGGCCAAACTGTTTAATCAGAAACAACCAAAATAGAACAAGTTCAATGGTTAGGTTCCTTACAAATAGTTTTCTCAAACCTTCTATTTTCAGAAATCAAGCAACCTATGCACCTCTATCTATTATGACAATTTCCCACGATTTAAGTTAGGAAAATGTCAGTCATCCTCGATCACTCTAGCTTTTAACTTCAAAGACAGGTTTCTTACCCCAAATGAATATGTACCACATACCGTTATGAAGGAAATAACTCCATCAAGGACTTTTCGTCGTCAATCAACCATAAAAAAAGAGACACTTGTCCTGAAAATGGCCTACCATGATGAAAAATTATCCAATTTCGATCGTGATTGTGCAAGTCACAGTATACTACTAGCCCATGCCTTGGAAACTTGGAAGGAGCGGTATTTATCTTTCAAGGGATTACCCCAACCCCCCCACTAAGAAAATGATGAGAGGTGTATTAAAATGTCAATTGAGGGGCATGACTGTCATCCAAACCAAACCGAAAGTTGGAGGTAAATATCTTGATCTTTACTCATTGAAACCCAAGTCCTTGATTAATGTAGTCGATCTAACACCTAGGAAATGACCGATGTCATAGGATCATAGAGATCTAGCTAGTTGGAGTTGCGGTATTAAATTCTCTAACAACAGTTCAACTAACAACAGTAGTAACAACAGTAGTAAACACAAAAGTAAAGATAGGATGAACGATAAACCGACTAGCCTCTTTTAATCATGTCAAATCTGCAGAGAATTTCTCGTATGCTCTAGTTATAGTTGGCGTGTCATGATGTATAAGTCATTAAGAACAATGAGAGTGAAATTAAAAAGATAAATTAGCTCATCAATTGGTATCATGAATTAGCCCTTCGGAAAAGGAGGGGGAAAAAGACAGGAATAAGAAGCTTTTTGCTCAAAACATTAAAATTATTGATAATTAGCAGGACGGGATGCAGGCATGACAAGTTCGTTAACTAATAAAAATTATTCCTCTAAGAAAAATATGTAAATTATAATTGAAAAAATTGTGCAACAAGCATGAAGGATTCAGATCCTCCACACTGTTCAACTAGAATATATACTCGCAAACAATGCAAGTCGAGAACATTTTCATACACTTAAATCTTCATCAAAAACTAACTTTTATTAAAATAAATGTTCTCGTTATCCCTTATCCTTGGTCTACTATCCTGAAATTGCAACCTAATCAGTTTTAAGAATCATAAATGCAGATTCTTAAATGTAATCCTTCGCTTCTATCAAAACGACAGGCAACTAAATGGCACACTATACTGTTATACAAGAAAAACTTGGAGGATTAGTAGAGCAATTGTGATAAGAAAAGGCAATTAGAGAAAAAATTTCCCTACGTAGGGCAGTGTAGGAGAGTTGTCCTTCTAATCAGCTTCATTCTCTCCTCACATTTTTACTTCTTTAGAGAAGACAACAACCTAATCTTTAGTTCAGTCAAAGTTTATGTATGTTCATCAATAGTGTTATCTATGTTTTCTTCTACTACTTCACTTCTTTGTCTTTCTTGTGCCACATGTTGATCCTGACTAATGTCCATGCTTCCTAGCTTTTAATTGCAAAAAAAAAAAAAAAGAGCGAGGAAATGTAAACAAAGGCTAGTTTTGGTAATATTTAGGGCGTATGGTCCATGTATTGGTTAATTTATACGACAATTATGCGGTCACATGGTATGTGACATGATCCGTATAAACTGTAAACTGAATACCAGAGTCTGACCTGTAACTAAATTGTTTGTTGGAATTTGGTCTCAAGATATGTTACTAAATAATTGTCTCCTTTCAGCCAAAAAGAAAAATCTAGAACCAAACTGATCAATTTCAGGCTATTTGCTAGGTAAAATACATGCATAACAATTTACATGTCATACTTGCGTTGGCTATACTAGTATGCATGCATGCATGAAACCATGTAGAAAACAAATCAGAATTGGTCTTTACAGATCTAGAAGGATAATTAACAGAAAAGAAACTCATGTGTTATGCTCAGTGAATTTCTGAGAGATCCTTACGTTTCAATCTCTTGAATGTTGATGACCTAAGAATTAGAGATGATGATACCCAACTTCCGCCGAGACAAGCAACCAACCTCCAGTAGTATCTATAAATATGCATCCCATAACTTGTTACCCAACAACATATCATTAAGAAACCTAGAAAGTTGGTGCATAGCTTTGCAGTTTGTATCAGTTTGTCTCTTGATTTCAAGTACAATTCACAATGGAGCTACATGGGCTTCTTTTGCTCTCCCTTCTCTTGTTTTCTTTTCATAGCATCCCTTGTTTAGGAAATTCAGAAGAAGACGTTGGATTATTTAACATAATGGAACATCCTAAATATTATGGTGCTTTTGATGGAGAGGAAAACGCAACAGATCGAAATCCTGATGGGTTTATCATGCAGAGTGTTGATGAAGTTGATGGTATCTCTGCTTCGGTAGTCGTGAATGTGGCTGATTATGGTGCTAAAGGCGACGGAAGTGATGCTACAGAGGTAAATCCATATACACACACACACACTAATATTTATGTATTCTGAATCTATTTCATCTAGTTAATAAATTTCTTATGCCTCGTTTTTTTTTTTCAGGCGTTTAAAAAGGCTTGGTTGAAAGTATGTTCATCGCCCTCTTCAGCTACTCTCATGGTACCTGCAAAGAAAAGCTACTACTTAAAGCCTACCACCTTTTCTGGTCCATGCAAATCAGAAGTCACAGTGATGGTATGTTTATATAGGAAAGGATACCCTTCATCATACTAAAAAAAAGTTCATTAATCATGAAACTATGCTTTGCTGATATTTTCCATATATATTTCCAATTTGTATAGATCAAGGGAATGATAAAGGCCCCCCCACATAGATCAGCATGGGATGGAACTAACAGGAGGCATTGGATCCTATTTGATGGAGTAAGCAATCTTCAGGTTACCGGTGGAGGAATCATCAATGGCAATGGGCAGATATGGTGGAAGAATTCCTGCAAAATTAATAAATCTCTTGTAAGCCTTTTATTTTATAGTATTTCTCGTTTTCTTAAAATAGAATTACATTATGCAGGTAAATGACTAATGTCTTGTATTTTCCTTTTTGTGAATTTCAGCCTTGCAAGAATGCTCCAACTGTAAGTCCATCTACTAGTGCTTTGTTATAGAGTTACAATGAAGTGATATCCATTTGTCTTCAAAAACTTATATTTTCCTCTTCCCTTTTGATTAAATAGGCGATAACCTTTTACGGATCAAATAACTTGGTGGTTGAGAACCTGAAGGTGAAAAATAGCCAGCAGATCCATGTGCAGTTTGAAAAATGTACGAATGTTAGAGCATCTCACCTCAGTATCACAGCACCAGGGAATAGCCCAAACACTGATGGAATTCATATTACAAGCACTCAAAACATAAATTTGGACCACTGTAACATTGGCACAGGTAAATATTTTGACAAAAAAAGACCATGTCCCTAATATGTTAATTTTCTAACTATTACTTGATATATTTGTAATGAAGGTGATGACTGCATATCAATCGTCGATGGTGCTCAAACTGTCAAAGCAACAAATATCAATTGCGGTCCAGGCCATGGAATCAGGTATATGACACCCTAGAATTCTTCATAATTTGTGAATATGCATCTAATTATGTTAACTTTATAATTATTTACATAATGAATCGATATGCAGCATTGGAAGTCTTGGAGCTAAAAAATCAGAAGATCATGTCTCAGACGTGCTAGTTGACACGGCTAATTTGAGAAATACAACCAATGGGCTTCGAATCAAGACTTGGCAGGTAAAATATATCCACTTCCATAAAGTTCACTACCTGTTAAATCATGGGTATTTGAAATAGTCGCCTATGTAAAATAAGGATTTGAGGTGTAGTTTTGCAAACACTGAGATTTGGAGCGTACTTTCACAAAAACCCACAATTTAAGGGGTATATATGCAAATAATCAAAGACTACTAGAATTTTCTTGGTAGTTTCCGTTTTAGTTCTGTTCTTATGTTTGATTGGAATAGAATTTTTTTTTTCTTTCCTTCAGTAGACCAGGGAACATGGATAGGTAAAGTTGAGAGCAAATTTTCTATCAGTAATCATGAGCTTCATGAATGCTTCATCTGAACATTGTCATATGATGGTTGACATAAAAAGGATGACGAATGCAAACTCAAATATCGTATTAGGCTCCATATTTGGCATACTTAAATTGGGTCAGGGACCTACTGCAATTTTTTTATGCAATGTCCCTCTTTATAAGAGGATGATCATAGAAACATGTTAAAGTCCTCAAAAGAGTCAAAACCATATGAATAATATTTTTTAAGCAAAATGCGGAGCCCTTATTGTCATAAATAACCTTCTTTATGTTTAAATTTCCCTCAAAATTAACACTTAAATTCCTTCAAAAACACTAATTTGGTAATCTCCAGATAACTTTAAACATGTTTTTTTTTCCTGATAATTCTTCTCTTATCATCTTGTGATGCTTAACAGGGAGGCAGTGGCTATGCAAAACATATTCGTTTTCAAAATGTCTACATGAAAAATGTACAGAATCCAATAATCATAGATCAAAATTATTGTGACTCCAAGGAACCATGTCATCAACAGGTAAAAATCCTCTCTCTATTACTCTCTCCTTTCTTCTCTCTTACCTCTTATACAGAGCTTGTGTACTTTTGTAGAAATCGGCGGTGCATGTAAGTGACGTTGTATACAATAATATCAAAGGGACAAGTGCTTCAGATGTAGCAATCGATTTCGAATGCAGTACGAGTGTTCCTTGCCAAGGGATTGTGTTGCAGGGCATCAATTTAGTTAAAGAAAACGGGGGATCTGCAAAAAGTATATGCAAGAATGTCAAATTGACTAAAAAAGGAACTGTCATCCCCTCTGCTTGTGCTTGAAGACATTATGAAAAGGGAAATATTTGCTAGTAAAATTATTGTTGATGTTGTATTAAAATAAATTGTGTGTTAATCTCACAGTCTTTATAATAATAAAGAAAATTCCAGGTATTTTCTTTTCTATCTTTTTTTCCTTTGTACATGTATGAAATTGTGAGCACCTTAAGGTCAAGTTGAACAAATTAATGGGATATTGCTTCACAAGTTAAAATTATGGTATAAGTTCTGTAGACACGGAGGACATTGTGAATACATCAGTGATCAGCTTGTTTTGGACTATACATAGAAATTCACCAATTTGCATGTGTTAGGTTGCATACTTAGAATACATAAGTATGGCACAAGTTTAGTTATGCACATCTTTTGAAGTATAAACTTCGGATTTTAGGTAGAAGCTTTAAACAGAAGGGATTCCTCTACATAGTTGGAAATAAAAAGACACACTTTTCTCGCTAAGTTTATATGAAGATTATATGAGATTATCATTAGGCATAGTTTTCTCGCTAAGTTCGCAGGATATATAAATGGACCTTCACTAAATGCCTGCATTAACTTTGGTTGCATCTTTGATTGAATCCATTGTGTTGTATATTGGCCTATCAAATCCATATTACACCCTCGTTTTTTGTTAGTTACTGTCAAGGTAACAAGTTGATTGAGTTCAATTACTAATTAAAAAAGGAATGGGGGAAAAAAACTGGACTGGGGAACAGTTGTTAGCTAGAGATCATCACAGCAGACTCCATTTATGAATAATCCCATGCAAGAACTCACTAACTAAAGCAGCTAGCCAGTTTAACTTCTCTACTTGGAGATCTAGATATAAATATGGACAACATGGCACTGGATTTCCCCTAACAAATATCTACTTTATTTTCTCCACTGACAAAGGATATTATCACCAGGCTCAAGATGCAAGCTCAAGGTTGCATTTAATCTATTATCATCGCCAAAACATCCAGAATTCAAAGAGTATTCTCCATTAACCTCTCATATTGGCCGAAAACCCAGTTCTTCGATGGGATCTGGAATCTGTCGAGATTCTCATTAGTCGACACTGTGGTCTCAAATGCTATTAATTATGAAGATGGAAATGGTGAAGAAGCACATGATACATGCTAATCATGAAAGGAGCAGTTCATTGTATTTATGTTACTGACATCCTTATGAAGTTTTGTTAGCGTATACAAGGTCACATAAAAATGTCCTTTCAGTGTTTTGTTATGTTCGTTAAAGTATTTAGGGCAAGAAACTCGAAAGATTTTCGACTGCAGAAATATAAATAGCTTCTTATTTTGACCCTTTTTTCCGAAACGGAACATGTTATCCCTGTCCTATTTGGATCTGGGGTATTGATTGGTTAAATCTAATTTATAGATTCTAAATAATTAAATTTATTCTCTTGAATGGTGAAAAATGGCCTAATAGTCACTTATAGCTGTGGAGAAGGTATAGACATAAGTACAAAAGAGTACAATAAGAAAAATAAAGAGGATAGCAGAGAAATGGGATTAGGGGTGGGCAATGGGACGAGATGGCTTGTTCCGCGAGTCAGCTTGCGCGGTCTCAGTGGCGAGACAAGATGTAGGCCTATCCAAACCAGATTTCTAGGTACGGACAGGGCAAAATGCCTACCCCTGACCCAGGGTGCCCAGGCCGGACTCGGGCCGGTCTGGGTCCGGGCCAAACGAGGCCAGGCTCCGGGCCGGCTCGAATTATTTATTTATTTTTTATTTGATTTTTTTTGTAATTTTTTTAAAAAATTAGATTAATCTTATTATACTTATATAAGCATATATTAGTATATATTTACATGCTATATATTATATATACATATGTTATATGTAAGTATATTGTATATACTTATAACTTGAGAGAGAGAGAGAGTGTGTGTGTCACGCCCCGAAACTGCAGTGGAAATTCATAAAATACGGGGTACGCGACAGCAACGACCCGTGCACGAGACCAGTCTTATGCACGAGTGAAGCCTGATCGACACTTCATATCACATAGTTAATCTCAAAATATTCATAAACCTGCTGATGATAGAAGTTCACAGCAACTATATACATATATAATCGGTACTTACAACCCACAAGCTCATCGTTATAAGCATTTTACAAAACAAAGCGCACTGTTGACTGTATGTAACATCAAAAAGGAGACTTTCCATATAACGTCTCTCAGCAAAACGCCATAACCAAAAGTTTGGCTAGAATGAAGCTACTCTGAATCTGAAAATTTTTAAAAACGACGGGGTGAGCTAGAGCTCAGTGAGAACATTTCCCACTAGAGATCCTAGATAACTACAAAATAATAATAATAATAATTTCTAGAATAGCGAATTATAAATTTTGCATCAGAAATTTAAAAATAGCAAAATACGATCAAAATATCATAATATTGTTATTTTCAAGAAAGAATACAACAGTTACATTTTCTTTCTTATGTCCAACGGAATATACTGTGACATTTCATAGAATCAAACCTTTTTTTGTCAAGGTAATCATTAAGAAAGAAAAAGAACTACTAATTTGCACAAAACAAGAGGATTATTATTTTCTTCATTTCATGGTCAATTGTCAGAATCCTAATTCTCGATGAGTTATTCATGAATGTGAAAGTCACCTCATTGGTCACACTAAGGCTACAAATTATAGCCCAGTAGCACGGGAATACGTGAAACGCATCATATAACAGATAATTCCTGCGAATCAAATGCACCTAACACTGACATAGGTTACTGGCCAAATATAGAGGGGCCAGAACGAATTTCAGAATGGCCAATACAAAAGGGCCAATATAGAGGGGCTAAATAAAGATGCATTCACCATATGTCAGACATAATCACTCCATAGCGGACTGTTTGAGGGTTTAAAAATATCGAGAATCACTTGTCAAATGAGTAACATCTTGCATATCAGAGTTTACAGATATTTTTAAATGAAGTGGACAAGGGTAAACTCCTCATCCAGTTAAAAAAGCTTACGGATTTCACTTTTTTTTATTTTTATCAGATACTAAGTCACATAAAATCTTTGAATCCATTATAAAATCTTTAAATTCGTTAAACTGTTGAAATATACATTCAAAATACTTCTTCAAAAGCTTTCAGATAAAGCAATACCCACAATTATTTGAAATTACATGAGAACCAAATTTACTTTTTCATAGTTCACATAAAATCAAATTGATTATTCATATCTAGTACAAAATCAACATCATATTATGGCTTAGGCCATAACAGAAGTAGATCAAGTCACATTTTAACTTTATATATATAAAAATAATATATTATTTATTTTTCGATTACAAGATAAATCAAATATAATACTCATGCAATTTTATATTATAAAATACTAGTGAGAAATGAACTCAACTTTAGTGATCACGATTTTCCCAAAATATTATCCTCCTGAATATTAACCAAAACCTATAATACGAAGATATAAAGCTAATATTAATTCAGGACAACTATATATTATAGGATAATCACTGCAAAGTTTAAAATCAATCAGATCAAATAATAGTTTATTTATAAATAGGTTCCTTGTAGGCTGCTTTTCTAATCTTAACAATTTACCCAGCATAATTCCTAACTAAGTTCAAATTTTCTGGGTCTGGTTGCAATTTACTGAACAACAGGGTCCTCAAGAACATTTTCATTCATATTTATCTTTGGACCTATATACAAACTAATAAACTTTCAGGGATCCCAAAGAAAATTTATTATTTTAATTCTCATTCTCTCTCTCCTTTATCTCTTCTTTCCCATCCTTCTTCTCATTTCATTTCATCATCATTTCTTTTCAGTTTCTCCCTCCTTCCCTCCCTCTCTCTCTCTCTCTCTCTCTCTCTCTCTCTCTCTCTCTCTCTCT
>BQKN01067834.1:109558-122720 GCA_022839385.1 Asparagus kiusianus | reverse complement strand
TGTTACATCATGATAAAGAGAGAGAACAACAAAAATAATAAAATAACTCTCATCATATTTTAATAAAAAAAGAAAGAGAGAGGGAAGGGTATTATGGTCTTCACGTGTTTTAATGTATTGGGTTTTGTGTTTTGGGGGCTCAGAGAACAACTTCTTTATTTTTAGGGGTAAAACGCACATTGACTAAGTCTTGGGGGTGGGAAGCATGTTCACTTGGTTTTTGGGGGCTGGAAGCTTTTTTCCCTTTTTTTATTATTTTTGACTTTTTCTATTATTTTAGATTTTGGAAGTTCATAAACTTTAAAATTTTAGGTTGTTGTATGTAATTACAAATTATTTCCATAATTGTTGAAATTTTTTTATTTTCAATTTTGTTTATAAAAGTTGAAAATTTCGAAGGTATTTTTTTAAAATTAAGCTTATTCAAGGGGGTTATTTGTAATGTTTTAATTTCTAGGGTGTTGTATATAACTTCAATTTGTTTAGGAGATTGTTAAAAAGATTTCATTTTTCAGGGTTTTTTATAAATTTTAAAATTTTTGGTGAGTGATTTGCTTGTAACTTTCAATATTTAGGGTTTTGCATGTAATTTCATATAGTTCAAGAGTTTTTTTTTCAAATATTTAGTTTTAGTATTTTTAGATTTGTGTAGGTGTTTTTTTTACTTTTAGCTTCTTCACGGGGTCCTCATGTTTGTGATTTTTAGAATTTCTAAATGGCGAATTGTAATATGTAGTTGTATAGGGATCGTTTATAAATTTTGAAGTTATAAGGACTTTTTGGATTTTTTTCTAAGGCATTGTTTGTAATTTTTTGATTTAAGGGCGCTTTATATAATTTTTAGATTTTTAAGAACATAGTTTATATTTTTTGGATTGTTAAGAATATATTAAAGATATTTCTATAGGATATGTCACAAATAATGTATTATAGATCTATTTAAAGAGTTCTATTAATTAGGATAGGATATAATGTGATATTTAAAAAACATCAAGGGTAGTATTGTCTAATGAAAGTTTTTCATATTTTGAAGTTTTAAAGACTCTTTTTAGATATTTTTTAATTTCTAAGGCATTGTTTATAATTTTCTGATTTAAGAGCGCTTTATATAATTATTAGATTTTTAAGAACATTGTTTATATCTTTTGGATTGTTAATAATATGTTAAAGATATTTCTATTAATTAGGATATGTCATAAATAATATATTATAGATCTATTTAAAGAGTTCTATTAATTAGAATATGATATAATGTGATATTTAAAAAACATCTATGGTAGTATTGTCCAATAAAAGTTTTTCTCAAACTCCTACTTTTAAAGGGAGTAGGATTCAAGAGTTTTTTTTTCAAATATTTAGTTTTAGTATTTTTAGATTTTTGTAGGTGTTTTTTTAAAACTTTTAGCTTTTTCACGGGGTCCTCATGTTTGTATTTTTAGAATTTCTAAATGGCGATTTATAATCTGTAGTTGTATAGGGATCGTTTATAATTTTTGAAGTTATAAGGACTTTATGGATTTTTTTATCTAAGGCATTGTTTGTAATTTTTTGATTTAAGGTCACTTTATATAATTTTTAGTTTTTTAAGAACATTGTTTATATTTTTTTTGGATTGTTAAGAATATATTAAAGATATTTTTATTAGTTAGGATATGTCACAAATAATGTATTATAGATCTATTTAAAGAGTTCTATTAATTAGGATAGGATATAATATGATATTTAAAAAACATCAATGGTAGTATTGTCTAATGAATGTTTTTCAAAATTTGAAGTTTTAAAGACTCTTTTTAGAAATTTTTTAATTTCTAAGGCATTGTTTATAATTTTTTGATTTAAGAGCGCTTTATATACTTAGAATTTTAAGAACATTGTTTATATCTTTTGTATTGTTAATAATATGTTAAAGATATTTCTATTAATTAGGATATGTCATAAATAATGTATTATAGATCTATTTAAAGAGTTCTGTTAATTAAGATATGATATAATGTGATATTTAAAAAACATCAAGGGTAGTATTGTCCAATAAAAGTTTTTCTCAAACTCCCACTTTTAAAGGGAGTATGATATGATATGATATGATTAGAAAGAACTTAAAACGGTTATTCTGACCTGACCCATCAAATAATCGGGTCAACCCGCTTATTAAACGGGTTACCCAACGACCCAAGTCACCCATTTAATTATTTTGTAATTTTTATGTACTTAACATAGAGTTCATGGTCAAAGTTTTTATGGTCCTATTAATCAGTCATAGGTTTTGTGATGTTTAGAAGTTAAGATATTTTCAGAGTTTTTTTTTGAAAATTTTAAATTTTGTGAGTGTTTGTTGTAAAATTTAAAAGTTCTATTGTATTTCTTAAAATATTATTTTCTCAGTGGACATTTTCTAATTCAATAACCTTATACTCTTTGTAAGTTGTGACTTTTGGGTTTTCTTTAATTATTAAATTTTTAGGGTGTTTTTTGAAAATATTTGAAGCTTTTACGATGTTTTCTGCAAATACCAAAATTTTCACATTGTTGTTCATAAGCTGTAGATTTTGTACCGATTTGTAAGTTTTCTTATTTCTAGTGTGTATTTCTGTAAAATTTGATTTTTTTTTAAGTGTGTACTTTGCAATTTTGAAACTTTAGCGTGTTTTCTACAAATTTCAAAATTGCACGTTGTTGTTCATAAGTTGTAGATTGTGTACCATTTATAAATTTTGATATTCATGCACATATGCATGCATATGACGATCCCTTTAAAAGCATGAGTTCAAAAAAAGATTTTCATGGTTAATATGACTCATCACTATTTTAAATATAACATGTAAATTTGAATTTATTCTAATTCAAATTATATCTTATACTAATCTCACATGAACTATCTATAGGTTAACAATTTAAAAAAAAATAAAATTAGTAATATAGATGAAACACAATTTTGAATAATTCATTTAAATCTTAACCTATCCTAATACTAATTATATCATCTACTAACCCAACGTAAACTACCTATAGCTCAACAATTAAAAAAAATACGATTAACAAATCATACATAGCTAACATATTACAATACATGAAGTGTTTAAAAAAAAGCTCAAAAAAGTTTTAAAATTTTTCACAAAATATCCTTAAATGTTTAAAATTACACAAAACATAGTGACTTTTCGAAACTTAAAATAACAAACATGGAATCTTGAAATAAACAATAGTCCATGAAGAATTTTAAATTTATAATTAACACCACCAACATTTCAAAAATTGTGAAAACAACCTCGAAAGTCCAAATTACAAAAAAGCACCTTAAATCTTGAAATTTTAAAACATGCAAATAACACAGATGAATTCAATGGATTACTATCCGGCACTTGAAATTTTAAAATTTACAAAATAACCTCAAATTTATAAATTTACAAAAAATCTCACTCAAAAGTTAAAAATCCCAAAAAAATCGAAACTTTAAAACTTATAACCACTACACATCAAATCTGTAAATTATCAGCATACCACTGAAAATTTAAATTTTCCAAAAAACAACCCAAAGTTTTAATAATTGTGGAAAAAACTTAAAATATCAGAGTTTCAAGAAATATCATAACATTTAAAAACCTACCACCAACATACAAAACATGGAAATTACAAGCACCAAACTAAGAATTTAAATTTTTTTAAAAAACACTACCAAAGATTTAAAAATTGTAGAACACACCCTCAAAATTTTAAAATCACAAAAATGCTAAATTTTCTTAACTTGACAAAGAAATGAGTAATTGTTTGATATTGGCTCATTAAGATATATAAATTTAACTTCTACTTTAAAATTACCATCCGTTTTCATCATCTAAAAACGGTCAAAGTTGATGCTGGTAAAAAAATAGCAATAACAATAGATTAGAAATATCCAATTAAGGAATAAAAATTTAAAAAAATATATGATAGATTAAAAATTAATGATATTGTATAAATTAAAGAAACTGCATATAATTTTACTAATAACGTTAATTGATAGAATTATAAACTATGTAAATTGATAAAAGATTATAATATAATGGCTTAGTTTTAATTAAGTATAATATATATACATTAATCTATGATGTTAATAATTTTTATAGGGTAAAAAGATACAATGAGCTATGTGGATAAACTATCAGAAAGTTCAGAGATATCCTTCAAAAGAATCAAGGTGTTTTCATTTCAAATGGAAATAAACCCAAAATTCAGAAACGTTCAGGCATCACTTGAATTGACATTGATAAATGGCATATCTATCAAAGAAGCAACAATTGAGTTTTCCTTGAAGAACATATTAGACAACTTGGTCATAATCAAAGAAGCATTCTCCATAAAAGGTACAAACAAATTAGTAAGTATTTTTATACCTTTTTCTTCAAATACGAAAGTAATCATAAACTTAATATAAAATTACATATAAATAATATTTCAATAAAAATTAAAGTGAAGTCATTGATCAACTATGTTGCAAGATAAAAAACAACCTAAATAGGAGGAGAGAAATCACTATAATAGACAAAAGTTATATATGTGATACTTATTTACAAAAGCGCAAGCGAAAAAAATTAAAATCAACCTTTTTTTTCCCCATACAATAGCATGACTATGTGCGCAACTTTATTAGAGATATGCTACCAATGAACGATCAATTCTTGAAGACACAATTAAAGATAAGTATGTAATAGCACTATTAGATTTTAAAATATTTAAATATAAAGGTAGCATATTTTATTAGTAAAATTTTTATTAAATACCACTAAACATAAAATTTACCTTACATTTATCTCAAATTTATTGGAGAGATATGCATGCCATTGTAAGTTGTGTCAATAATATATATGAACACAAACATACAACTTAGTGAAGAAATAAGATAATGATAAGTAAACCAAAAAAATATTCATATAACATAATAAAGAAAAAATATTATATTTTAACGCTATTATGCAGTCAGAACAAGCTGTCAATATAAATTTACCTCCATCAAGACTTTTTAAAATACAATACAAATTCAAATTACTGATACACGCATTCATCACAACATTCGAAAGAGGAATGCTTTTACAAAACCTACTTTAACATTTACACAATTAAGCCTAAAATAGTTTATCATTATATAGACACGCTATTATACTTATAATGCAAATATGACTACCATTTCCAATAGAGTTGAACCATGGTTTTACACTTGCAAAGGTTGCAACAAAAAAGTGATAGAAATGTTAATAAGAGTATACAAATGATAAATGACATAGAATCGGCAATAATGTAGTACCAGTGTTAAGTAATATCTCTTCTTCATGAAATAAACATATCAAAATCAAATATTAACATTATAATCTAAAAATTGGCAATAAAAACACAGTTATTTAGTTTAGATCCTTATGGAAAATGACACGGTCAAAGCAAATGTAATATTATTTGACGCAACATAAACTCATATTGGATCCACAACAAAAAAAATTTATTGCAGAGAAAAAAGAGAGAACACTTAACCTTACTTAAGTTATAAATTAGAAACACTGAAATTTCATATATATAAAATTAACATTTATTCTCATTGAAGTAGAAAATAATCGAAGTCTATGTATTTCTAGAAGTTCGTGTTGAACATCAAAAATACATGCAAGATCTTTATGAAGTGAGACGATAAGACCAAAGATGAACGAACCTAGAAAGAGATAGTAGCATAAGAAATTCACCTCCAGCCTGATGCCACAATCGACGTAGACGATGAAGACATTACTCTAGAATTGCCTAGGAAAAAGATAAAGATAGAGAATGATAGATCTTGACACAATAAAAAAATAGAACATAAGGAATAAAAGAACTATTTTTCAAATATTTTATAGAATAATTTAATTTTTTTAAGTAAAAATAGAAATCATTAGAAGAAATTTTCATAAACTTTTTTTACTATTTTATATGCATATGTGAATGCTTTTATCGTATAAAAAAGTATTAAAATTAGCATTAATCTTTAGTTTATGATTTTTTATGAAGTCTATCAATGATTAAGAACAACTTCATGTTCTCTTTAGTTTTGTTTTAGCCTACTTTTAATCAATCATCTTCATTTATTAGCTTTAATTATTTCTTACTTTTATGACGTTATTTTCCAAGTGTTTTTCACTTTCACAATAATATACTTTCTCAAGTCAAACTTGGTTTTATGTTGGTCCAAGTATCATAAAAATTCAAATTAGTTTCCGCTTACATTTATTTCATGTCAATTCAATTATCAACATGAAAACTTATATTCAATGTATAGTCCAGTCAAACAAACATCACAGAAAATAAATAATCATAATACTAAAGTTTAGAGACATGTGGGCAAAAACTATCATAGTAAAACTGAAAAATAAATTTTAATAAAGAAATAAATTAAAAATACTTAATCATAGTATTATACAACTTGCGCATTGCACGTCCATAAAACCTAGCATGTATACATGGACATGATGACAAGTATATTCAAAAGAAAATATTTTAACATCCTACATGCTTTTATATAAATATAAGAATTGTAATAAGGTAATAACTTACGCACATTTTTACATACCTTAAATACAACTGTGACGACATCAAAAAATAAAAAATTAAAATTAAAATACAACAGTGACATATGCAACATGGCCCTAATCAACACCATCACAGACACTACAGGTGATTTACACATGATGCCCCTCAGGTAATAATAAAGACCCCATACAAAGTAATAAATGTAGAACTTGAAATTCAATGCAATAGACTACGTACAAGAACGCTATCTACTTTTCAGATACACAACTCTGAATCTATTGACCAAAAACATAAAAAATTAAAAACTTAAATTAACACAAATACGTCATCATTAATAAATGATTTTCAGCATGAAAAAATAACAAGCAATTGCATCTACTATCTGGCTAAAAGACACGAACACATACAAAGCAACAAATTTTAAAGGTTAACAGCAAAAAATTTAAGGGAACAATAAATCAAACCCCACAAAACATTTTAGCGAAAAACATAAACCTCGTACTGTATAGATAAATGTTATAACACATAAGCATCAGCAATCCTAGATCAAACAAAAATTAACAGCATAAAAGTACTATCACACGAATATCATGTTCGAGACACAATCTAAAACAGAATCCATTGCGGTAACAAAACTGACGCTACTGTCCATATCTTAAGCTTCTAGCCTCTCAGCTTCATCAGGAAGCACTGGTTTAAGAGATGCAACAGGCTTAGTAAGAAGATCGGTGAACTCCTGGTATGGAGATTTGCGGAATCGAGTCTCATTCCAAAGATCAGGAGTCAAGAACCCATAAGTTTTCATCAAGCAGTCAAAGGTAGCCTGCACCATAAATTATAAAAAAAACAAGTATTAGCAAGCCTTAATGGTTTATGGAAAGCATATTTCTCAATATTAAGGAAGGCAAGGATTCAACAGTATCATGCAAGATATAATGTTGATATAACCTATATGATAATTCAATGCAAATATAGCAACTAATTTTGGTATGTGTTGTGCCCACTACAAGAAGCTATCCAATAGTTGCAAAAAGATGGAATCGAACTCTATAGCCCTCAATAATGAAGCTATAAGCAGATTGGTAAATTGCAGCAGGACTGCAATCTACGGCAAAAGATGGATAAAACTCTATAGCCCTAAATATGAAGCTATAAGCAGATTGGAATATTGCAAATGGAGTTTAATCTATTACGGAAACAACCATGGATACAGGACAAGGACATGTGACAAACAATTCTAATAACACAGGGCTTTACATGAGTGTAATATAACAAGAATAAAGTGATAGCTAATAATATGAAATTAGTTATTTCAATACTTTCAGACAAATTAATTTGCTGCCATGAAGATGTTGGTGCTCACGGGATCAGTCTTGTTGACAAGAAAGATCATCTCTTGTTGAATGTTTACCTGCATTTCAACTGGAAGAAAGATATAGGATTGATATGTTTTGAAACTAATCATTGGGAAAGAGGCTTACATACAATCTAACCAATTTATATCTCATGTAACTATTTAGAGGAATAATGTTGACCTGCCTCCAAGCCCCAAAGAAAACAAAATTGTAGATCGGAAGCTCGCTAACTGTGTCTTACATGGTACCCACAACATGCCATGAAACCAAATAAGTATCAGGACTTTTAGCATATAGAGTTTTAAAACATTATGTTTAGAGGGATTAAATTTAGAAAAAGAAAACTAACCAATACTATTTTAGTAGATAACAGAAGATCAATAATAGATGACACAGAGAAGTTATAACTAAAAAGAGAGATGGTAATAACGAGGCATAATACACATACAGTATAAGATTTCAGTTAATGGTGCCAGTAGGTCAAGTGTCAATACCTATTACTAATGCTTTCCTGCTATATATGGATAATATTTCCCATAAAAAACCCAAGTAAAAAATAATGCATATGACAATTATTAATATTGATAGAGGGGAGAATGACAAGCTTATAAAAATAACAGGAGAGAATAACTTGCACATAAGGCCGTAATGGAAGCCAAAATGAAAACACGATAAAGAATATGATTCTGAGGAAAAAGGGAATGAACTGAGTTATGATGAGGAGACGATTAAGATAAAATGGGAACCAAATAAATTAACCTATCTGAAATTGTACCTCATATCAAACAATAGTTCAGTGGGAACTGGACAACCTTCCAAAAACATGCTAAAAGATATGAGATGAAATATCTAACAGGAATAGAGCAGGCTAACAAAATGAACAAATGAACCACTACGTGATTCACAAGTAACAGAGTAATTTGCAGATTTCATAGGATGCAGAATTAAATGATTCATAAAATGAGGCAACAACAGAACTCAACATAAACTAGATACCATGCTGATGTCAGGATGTTACTTGTTAGATGAATATGTGGTGAGAGTTGAAAGGATAAAGGGGATTGAGAAATGATTAGGATAAGCTATCACACAAGAAAATACTAAGTGATATGGATTATTTATGTAACATTAGAAAGGAGAAGGTGATGTCCAAAAGTGAAGAGAGACCCACAATATTAAGTCCATAGAAAGAAAAAGAGGAACTGCAAAAAAGAAAGAAAAAGAAGAACTGCAAAAAAAAAAGACTAAATAATTGATGAAATAACTCATGTTCCATTTTCTGACATTATTGTTTAGAAATATCAACAGCATCAGCATGTTAAATATGTCCAACAAAGTATTATTCATTAAGAAACTAGAAAAACAAGATTGGCATAGGAAAATTCGGAGCGAAATAAGCAAGATATTGCACCATATATAAATTTAGTACAAATACAAAACAAAAGGTTCCATAAGCAATTACAATTTTACCATGATATCAATCAGGCACAAGTTAAAAAATGGAAATAAAAGAAGAGATCAGGGGAACAAGCAAAAAGGATGGACTTTTGACTTATTGAGTGAGAACCAGGGGAACAAGCAAAAGGTGAAATCAATTCTTACTAAGCAGTCTTTCATGTCACCATAAACTTGTTCAGGACATCACTTTAGCTTGTTACAGAATCATCTGTTTCTACTATAAAATGAAGACAAGCTTTTTAAGTCATGGTTCACATTGCATCAAAATGAATCAGTGTAAATATGCCGCAAAGCAGAAATTAATGTATGACGACACACAATTAGATAATTTCAAAGAAAAAATGTCAATGTCTTCACAATATTAGGTTCTTTTTGACGAAGTCATTGATATAGTCTTATAGATTACAAATGATAATTAAACTTATTACGCTTAAAGTCCTAGCAGTTTACAAACAAAGATCAAAGGTGAATGCACATATATACCAAACATCTAACAAAGAAAATGATAAAGAACCATCTCATTCCATGGTTACAATAAAATCTTTCACTATATCTCCAGTACATATTTTTTAATGGGCCTTATATTATTAGCAACTTTCTACCTTGCCCAACAAAAAAATCACATGCAGTTCTAATTAATTATGAAACCTGTACAATTTATACGAGTACTATGCTAAAAAATAGATAAGCTAGCTAAAAATGCCTAGCCATTATAAGAACAATAGATCCTACTAATAGGTTACACCTTACCAGAAAATCAATGAACTGCGAAAACAAGTTAAAGACCAAACCTTGACAAAGTTTCCCAGGGTCTTAGTCGACCCCCTTGAGCTCGTAAACACATCATCAATCCCAGCAAACTGCAGCACCTTCTTCGGCACTCTCGCCGCCACAATCCCAGAACCTCTAGGTGCCGGCACCATCCTCACCGTCACCGACCCACATTTCCCAGTCACCTTACAAGGCACAGTGTGAACTTTCCCAATCTTGTTCCCCCAGTACCCTCTTCTCACCGGAACAACCGACAGCTTAGCCAAAATAATGGCCCCTCTGATCGCCGTCGCCACCTCCTTGGCGCACTTCACCCCCAATCCGACGTGGCCGTTGCCGTCTCCGACGACGACGAAGGCCTTGAACCGGGTCCTCTGACCGGCACGTGTCTGCTTCTGGACCGGCATGATCTTCATGACCTCGTCTTTGAGATTAGGGCATAGCTTCTCGATGATCTGGTGCTCTTTGACGGCGAGAGAGTGGAGGTAGATCTCCTCGAGGCTGTGGATCTTGTCCGCTTTCACGAGGCGGCCGAGCTTCGTGACCGGGACCCACTCCTCTTTGGCCTCGTCACGGCGGCCGCCGCCGCGTCGGCCTCCACGGCCTCGGTCGCCACGGCCACCGCGGCCGAAGCCTCGGCCAAAACCACCGCGGTCACCTCCTGCGCCTCTTTCAGCCATGGATCTGAGTGGAGATTTAGGGTTAGGGTTTTGAGAGCAAGGAGTTCAGAGAGCCGGCGCGAGATGAGTGAGAAAAGGAGATAGTAGGGTATTTATGGGGGGTGGTCTAGGGTTTCCTTTGATGGGCCTCATTCGGGCTGGGCCCTGTATTATCTTGTAGCTGGTGGTAAGTTTCATATCTGGTCCATAGAAACTTACAAGCCCAAATCAAAAGAAAAAATATAATAAATAACACCAACATTTGTTCGTTTTCGGAAATGAGATCCTCTCCTCATGCATAGTATCCTAATATTTCCTAATGTTCAATCTTGGCCATTCATTTTACACATGTAGGGCCCATTGGAGGGGATGGAGGTGTTGGAGTTATAATAAAGTGTAACTTAAAACTTGACATTATAGTGAGAAAGTTTAGTCCCACATATGAAATAGATTAGGAAGGAATGGTGTTTATAAGCCTTTCCCTTCTCTCTTATGCCTGGAATGTTAATTAATTCTAGTGTGCCAAAGAATCTGTAAGGAGAAGCTTTCATGACTGCTTGTCATATACTAAATAGAATTCCATTCAATAATTCTGATAAAACACCTTACACAATTTGGAAGAATAGAAATCCTATTTTAGATCACCTGAAAGTGTGGGGGTGCTTAGCAAAAGTTAAAATACCTGAGAATAAGAGAAAAAAGATTGGCCCTAAAACTGTAGATGAAATATTTATTGGTTATGCTTCTGATAGTAATGCAAATAGATTTTTAATAATCAACTCTGATATTAATGAGATATGCAACAACACCATAATTGAAGCTAGAGATGCACATTACTTTAAAAATATTTTTCCTTACAAGACCATAGTAAACAACACAGGTCCTAGCTCTAGCAATTCAGATCCTAGTTCTAACCAATGTGAAACTAGTTCTAAAAAAATTAGACCACTAGAAAGTCCAGAGGAGCCTAGGAGAAGTAAATGAACTAGAATAGAAAATGTCCATGAAGATTTCTATGCATTACTTGTAGAAGATTCTCCAATTACATTTGAAGATGCAATAAAATCAGTAGATGCTCTATTTTGGAAGGAAGCTATAAATAATGAGATACAATCTATAGTTCAAAATCATGCTTGGGAACTAACTGATCTTCCTTCAGGCTGCAAAACTATATGATGTAAATGGGTATTTAAGAAGAATCTTAGACCAGATAGAACGATAGATAAATATAAGGCCAGATTAGTAGCTAAAGGACATACCCAAAAATCCGGTATTGATTATTTTGATATCTATTCCCCAGTAGCTAGGATTACTACCATTAGAGTCCTTATAGCTTTAGCATCCATTCACAAACTTATAATACATCAAATGGATGTTAAAACTGCATTCTTAAATGGAGACTTAGATGAAGAAATTTATATGGATCAACCCGAGGGATTTGTTGCCTCTGGACAAAAGAAGAAAGTATGCAAACTTATTATATCACTATATGGTCTTAAACAAGCTCCAAAACAATGGCACGTGAAATTTGATGAGATCATACTATCCTATGGATTTGTAATTAATCAAACAGATGAGTGTGTATATCATAAAACAGATAATAACAATAAAATTATGATTTCATGCTTTTATGTTGATGATATTCTTATTTTTGGCTCTGACATACAAAGCATAAATGAAATCAAATATTTTTATCACAAAATATTGACATGAAAGATTTAGGTCAAGATGTTTTAATTCTTAACACTAAAATCTTGAAAAATGAGAATAGATATGTGTTGTCACAATCACACTACATAGAGAAAATACTCAAGAACTTTTATAATCTAAATTGTCAACCTGTTTCTACTCCATATGATCCTAATATACATCTAAAGAAAAATACAGGTTATCCTTAATTACAAAGAGAATATACACAAATAATTGGATCATTAGGATTCTTGACAAACTACATCAGACCTGACATTGCTTATGCAGTAAATAGACTTAGTAGATATACATCAAATCCTGATAAGAGTCATTGGGATGCTCTAGAAAGAATTTTGAGGTATCTAAAAGGAACTATGAACTATGGTTTACATTATAAAGGTTATCCATCTGTATTAGAAGGATACTCAGATGCAAATTGGAATAGTGACTC
Source organism: Asparagus kiusianus (assembly GCA_022839385.1). Lineage (NCBI taxonomy): Eukaryota > Viridiplantae > Streptophyta > Magnoliopsida > Asparagales > Asparagaceae > Asparagus > Asparagus kiusianus. Next base: position 109,812 of record BQKN01067834.1, on the reverse strand, counting down.
TGTAGATATAAAATCCACCACTGGTTTTGTTTCCTTTTAGGAGGAGGAGTTTTTGTAACGCCCCGCCCCCGGAATCCCGGAGTCGGTACGCTATTAGATCTGATGGACTGCCTCACAAACCACCACATGTCTTTTCAGCACGTTTTGTCCTCACTCACGCGCTCCTTGGAAAATTTCCCAGGGGGATCACCCATCCTAGAATTTCTTCAGGCCAAGCACGCTTAACTTTGGAGTTTCTAAGAGTTGGGTTCCCG
>BQKN01067834.1:70220-109548 GCA_022839385.1 Asparagus kiusianus | reverse complement strand
CAGGCCAAGCACGCTTAACTTTGGAGTTTCTAAGAGTTGGGTTCCCGAAAAGAAGATGCATCTTGGTGGTATGAGTATTCCAATCAAATCTATCAATACTAATCACATCACCCTCTCAAGGGTTGGGGTATTACAAGTTGTGTCCTGAAAATCTACAAAACAAACTGTAATGGCTAGAAGTACAATGGAATCAGAAATGATAGCTCTTGATACTACTAGTATAAAAGCTGAATGGTTGAAAGATTTACTTACTAAAATTCAATTAATACAAAAACCATTACCAGCTATTTCTATTCATTGTGATTACAGGTCAGCGATTGACAAATGTCATCAAGAGAATGCAAATGTGAAGATGAATTGACACTTGAAAGTGCGACATAAATCCTTGAGATATAAGATGAAAAACCATGTAATAGCCTTAGATTTTGTAAGACCAGAGAAAAATCTTGCTAATCACTTAACTAAAGGTTTATCTAGGACAGTGGTCCTAGAATCATCGAGGGGGATGGGATTAAGCCCATAAAAAAATCACTGCAGTGGCTATCCAACCTCGTAGAGGTTCAATGGGTAGAAACAAACTGGATGAGTGATTAATTGTTAGGAGCACTAAATTTATTTGCTTTCATCCCTAGGATGATCAGTGCTCATAAAAAGCAAGTGAAAGGTTGAGTTAAACTCTTAATGAATTCAAGACCCATGAGACAGGATGCTTACTTGCTCGCATCCTTATTAGGATTCACCTATCTGTGTGTAGTTGTGAGGCCGTGACTATGGGATCAGGGCTGCTCCCTAGTAACACACATGAAAGATACCTGCGCAAGGCCGATAATAGCGCAATCCGTTTAGAATTCTTCAAAACTGTACTATGCGTGCTTTCTGTAGAAATCTGATAAATGGGACTGGTTTAAGGCGTAGTCCACCAAGCTCTCACGGATCTACAACTGTCACTAAGTGAAGGTTCAAACCGAAAGATACCTCCACCTATTACATAGTATAAGGGAACCAGCATTCTTAATTTTCAAAGTTCTTCTTTTACTCTTAATTTTGAATTATTTTAAGTTTGAAGTTATGTGGGGGATTGTTGGAGTTATAATAAAGTGTAACTTAAAACTTGACATTATAGTGGGAAAGTTTAGTCCCACATAGGAAATGGAATAGGAAGGAAGGGTGTTTATAAGCATTTCTCTTCTCTCTTATGCCTAGAAGAAAATAAATGTTATGTTCCACACCACACACACGCGCGTCGGCCGGACCGGGCTCAGGCTCAGGCTCGGGGTCGGGTCGGGTGGCGCGCGCCCATGACATGCGGACACAAATGCAGCTTCGGATTGAGGGGCTCTTAACCTGCTACATTTTGAATAACGGTTAGCTAAATAAATGGGCGGGATTTATGGACTTAAATAACGAAACGGCTAGCGGATTTATGAATAACGGTTGTTTTTTCCCCTATAAAAGGACCTAAACCTGCAAGAGTTTAAGCACAGTGAAAAACACTTTCTCTCCTCTTCTCTGTTCTTCATCTTCGTGTTCTTGTTGTTAAATCATTGTTGGTTCCCTAAAAGTCGAGAAGAATTCGCAAAGCCTTCTTGAAGCTCGTGCTGATGAGAATGAGGTCGCCTGACCAATGGTCGTTGTATCTCCGAGAACTTTTGCTGCGTAGCCCTGTACGAGATGGGGCAATTAGATTCTTGGGACAATGCCTTGCACGCCTCGACCATTAGGCCGTATTTCTAACCTTTTTATATTTTCCTTTACAATTAATTTTATTTCTGTGATAAAATATTAATTTGTTTTTATCTGATATTAATCTTCTATTCAAAACATAATTTCTTGTTAATTATTGTCTAAACAGCAAATATTCCCAACAGGAGGGTGATGGAGAGGATGGATACATTAGGAAGCATTAGGAAACACTATGCATGAGGAGAGGATCCGGATCCGGATCCCCCTTCAATCAGCCGTTTCTTTTCTCTAATTTCCTTCTTTCTCTTCTTTCTACTATTTTTAACTTATGGCGTGATTAAGATAATTTGAGGGTGGCATAATAATTTTTAGTCCATCCAACTTTCATTTTTCTATATTATATAAAACATATATATATAGCTGACCATTGTAATGATTAGATATGTCTTTGTCCTGCAAGTACAGAACGAGAGTATATTCGCTGAATTGTTCGATAGAGCATATTGTTGGAGAGTTAATCAGTATATCGAACGCTAACTTCTGATGCACCCTCATGTAGGTTTCATACTTGAGCATGCAAGTCATCATAATCATGGTTTTCTTGCCCATTTTTATATGATCACTCTTATCCTACAACAAAGAAACAAGTAACGCAAGCATATGGCATTACATAAATTTATTGAGGCTGGTTTTGCCAAGTTGAGAAATCTCATGCATCATCAACATACATTGATACATACAATTTATGGAAGGATCAAAGCAACCATCATCCATATTCCATCTCAGGCTGTGCTCAAAAGTTTTTTGTTCTATTAAATCAAATAAAAGGTCTCCGGTCGTTCTTGATTTGGTCACAACAAACAATAGGAATCATTCCGGTTCTGCTGGTTTTCGTATATGATGCACAATTTAGCAAATTGATAATGGCTACCATTAAAGCCTGTTGAAAATGAATAATTTTTCACTGTAGACCCAAATCGTGATTTTATTACCAAAATCGACCGGATTTTTTTTAATTACCAAAATCGATCCGTTTTATGCCACGTAAGCCTAAACCCATTTCCTAATTAGTCGGGGTTGCCAACCCCGACTGTTTAGGAGTTGTTAAACCCCAATTAGAAGCCTTAAACCTGATTTAATTGGGGTTTAACAACTCCTAAACAGTCGGGGTTGGCAACCCCGACTAATTAGAAAATGGGCTTAGGGTTACGTGGCATAAAACGGGTCGATTTTGGTAATTAAAAAAAATCCGGTCGATTTTGGTAATAAAATCGCGATTTGGGTCTACAGTGAAAAATTGTTCTGTTGAAAATTTGCCGAACTTGCTCGTTGATGACAAAGAACACGGCGATACTTTCAAGCCGAGTAAGAAAAAATAGTAGTAGAATAAAAACTCCCCGGTCAAGATTCAAGTCAATTTCTTTTCCCCGTTAACGGGACGGCATCCCACCAAATCCCTCCTCCCATAAAATCCCCTACACCAGCAGCCGCACAAAACCAAGGTACAACACCCCACAACCCTCTCCAAATGGATGGGACCCACAAAGGAAAAAAAGAGAGGAAAGCTCAACCGAACCGTAGAAGTTTCCCTGTTCTTCTTCTTCAATTTATTTATTGGGTTGTTACTGACGCGGTTTCTCTCTTTTCTGTCCCAAGCTCCGACCTTTTCTTGGCATTTCGAATTACAAAAATAAATAAAAAGAGGGAGAAGGGGACGGGGATTTGAACCCTAAATCTCCGTCTGTTCTCTCTCTCCCTCTCTCTCTCTCTCTTAATTTGTAATAATCTGCAGTTGATTCATTCCTCGATTATCGATGGGAACGCCGGAATTCCCCGATTTAGGGAAGCATTGCAGCGTCGACGACTGCAAGCTTATTGATTTCTTGCCTTTTGATTGCGATCGGTGCAAAAAGGTACTTTTTTCTCTCAATTTATTTTGATCGTTTCCGTCCTTTTTGATATCATTATTGTACAATTTGATCATTTGTTGTTAAAGTTTGATTAGGGATCGAAAATTCGTGACAGTTTGGCGTTAGGAACTTAGGCCTTCTATTATATGAAGATAGATTAACAAGAAAAAAAAAGCTGTTTTGTTGAGAATTTTACCTATTGGTTCTAGAAATTTTTGTTATTTTAACCAATTTGTAAAAGGAATCGTCTTAATAATGTCTGCTATTTGGAAATGAACAATACCATAAAGTTTAACATGAATTATTGCGAGATTATTGGAGATTTTAAATGTTAGTTGGTGCTTGGAATGGCATCGATTTAACTCAACTGATTTGGGTGGATAGTAATAGAGAGAACATTCGAGAAAACAAAACTTTGGGTCCTTGACTTGTTATTATGTTATCTTATAATTTGTAAACCCTCGGCCAGTTCTTGCTACTGCAGTTCATCTTGCTTCCTCGCTTCATTTCCGACTATGTTCCACCTTGTTCTGCTGCTGAGGTAGAAATTTTAAAGCAAGGCACTGGTGGGTTATCACATGAGTAAACTGAGCATGTATTTCATCATTGGCTGTCCCGAATGGATAATGGCATGAAACTGATAGCCATTACATTGGACAAAATTAAATACTAGTAAATACATGGGATGTTGGAGAGGTTAAAGGGACAAATGACATTGTGTTTTTCCATTCTTTCTAGTGTTTTTATCATAGAGTAAATTGCAGATAACCCCTCTTACTACACCTTAGTAGCATTTATCACCCCTCAACTTGTTTATTAGTACTTATTACGTCTGAGGCTAGAGAAGGATGAGTTGCATATAACCCCTTGCCAATTAAGTGAAGGGTTATAAATGCTAATAAATGAGGTGAGGGGTGATAAGTGTTATCTATCATTTGTTGGCTCATTTGGAAGAATGCGATGAGCGTTTTTCTTGAGAACTACAAACAGACAGACAGAAGATGATATCAAAAGGAGTGCTGCATGTTTAGTTTTTTTGGCTCGATCATCTGCCGTTGGATAGAAGCAGACAGCCGAATGCAAATTCTTAGCATGACACGCCTCTCTATTTCTCTTTATTCTCATCTTATTCAATAAAATTTACGCCTAGAAAGTATTATCCATCTATCTATCTATTCTATTTCTATGTACTATATACTAAAACAAATACATTGGTTGCCGCTTGGCATATTCATAGACAGTTGACTTTTGAACTTTTATTATTAATTATTTATTGAATGCCAGTATTTCCAAGTTAATAAGGTGTTTTAATAATATGTACATGAAGATAGTATACCTTTTCTAGTGAAAACAACATACAAGAATCAAAACTAAAATGTTGTGGTATGATTGTTATAACAATGTTGCAGTGCCAAGTCTTGTAGAAATATAAATGAGGGGGGTTATCTGCAATTTACAATGGATAGTAAATTTTGAAAATAGAATTGAGAAAACGAAAGCGAAAGGATGAGGAGTAGGAGGGAAAGAGAGAAAGGGAGTGTGGGACGATTATAATTGGGATCTAAATTAAACCAAACCGTAATTCTAACTCTAAATATAACAAAAAAGGAAAGGAAAGGAAAGATATGTGATGCTATCTAAGATTTTTTGAGTTCTCCTGGTATACTAGAACCCCCTGGACTTGGTGGCTAAGTAACAACAGGGCTAGAGGATTTTAATTTCAGTTGTGTATAAAAATTATGATTCAGGCCCTAAAATTTGCCTCCAAGAAAAGTTGGTCAAAAACTTTAACAAGCCTGTAATCAGAATGTTAGTGTAACAGATACCCGTGTACGCAGCTTTACCTTAATATACGTAGAAAATGGTGTTGTTTTAAACATGGCTAGATATATACGAAAAATGGTTTGCCAAACTAGTCAATAAAGAAGGTGCTAATAGACATTTTAATACATGGATCGAATTACCTTAGAAAGATTCAAATTCTGTATGGATGCTTGGTCAGGGGAAAAACATGACATTTAATAGACCATACTTCTGTGTGGAGGCCGTTATTAATGTACTTCGCTTCATGTTCCATGTCTATTTTATAATTTCTTCTTCACAGAAACTTTTACTGCTTGCGTTTTGCTATATGAAACACTTCCCTTATGCTTACTTTATTATGTCTGCAGGTGTTTTGTCTGCAACATAGAAGTTACAATACACACAAGTGTCCAAATGCAGATGATAATGACGTGACGGTCCTAATTTGCCCATTATGTGCTACTGGAGTTCGTCTTATTCCAAATCAAGACCCAAACATCACATGGGATATTCATGTCAACACCGATTGTGACCCATCAAACTTTCAAAGAGCTACAAAAAAAAAGCAATGTCCTGTTCCTGGTTGCAAAGAACTTTTAACCTTTTCTAACACAATTAGGTGTAGGGATTGCACCAGAGAGCACTGCTTGAAACATAGGTTTGGGCTTGACCATAAATGCCCTGGACCAAAAAAACCCGATTCTGGGTTCCCCTTTGTTGGTCTATTGAAGAGGAGTCAAACTGTACAACCCACTTCAAGTTCTTCAAGTGGAGGATCTTCCTGGTGGAGTTCGAGCTTACTAAATGGTGTTATGGCTAGTGCTGAATCAGGTATGCAAAAGTTGAGTATTGCTACCAACCAAGCTTTGCAAAAGGCAAAAGATGGAATGGCACAGGGTAGTGGAGACGGTCCTGAGCGTTGTCCTCAATGTCCAGCAAGATTCTCTTCAGTCACTGCTTTAATCCATCATGTTGAGAAATCTCACCATAAAGGTGTTCAACAACACAAAGTAACAGTTGATGTTTGCCCTAAGTGCAGTAGAGCATTCAGAGATCCAGTTTTACTTGTGCAGCACGTTGAGAGAGAACATAGAGGCACTTCAAAGGCTTAAATCAAACAGTTAGATATTATTTATCATGTGTTCCCTGTGAAAGGAGTTGATGTATGAAAGAAACAGAAAACTTACATTGTTTGCATACTATCGTAATTGTCTTCAAATAGCAAGAGATGGGTTTTTTCCATTTGTGTGCTAAGCTGACAGTTGTTTTTGCTCTCTTAATAATTACCAAACTATATTCCTTGTTTCTTTTCTTTCTTTCTTTTTTTTTTGGATTTGCGTTATTGCACTTTGCAGAATTAGAAAACCTTGTTAGATTCGCATAAGACCTCAGTATCAGTAGAGCTTTCAGTTATGCAGTTTTGCTACTTTGCATCTGTTTTTAGTGTTGCAGCTAACTTCACTCAGAGTCATTTAATATTATCTTATCTGTGCTTTTGTTAGCCCTGCTGAGCTGGGTTTTGCTCTAAAAATGCATACTCCTCGAGCATCAAGTTTCACATCATCGTCATATGCGTGGTAATTTTTGCAGGACATCAGGTCTCATTGCATGGGAGTACCAAGGGATGCACCAACTGGACCTCAAATTGCAAAGCACCAGCTAGCCCTAAGAGAAGAATCAGGTGAGTAATTGCAAAGCAGCTTAGTTCAATTATCATGGTCTTACTATTAATAAAACAGGAAGAAAAGCTCAGTTGCTAATCTAGCTACACCATAATTTTGGAGCAGTACAGAACTCCAACCAACTTTGTTCTTCTGGAAATAGCAAAGCATAAGTTTCCATAACACTAAACTTGTTTCTTACTTTATGCTGACCGAATAACAACATAGCCTCAGCTTGATGCATTCTTTGCTTTTTTCCCCCTCTCTCTTTCCATCTGCCGGTGGTAGTCGCATAATTTATAACCAGGAACACAATAGTTTCTGCATGTCCAACCTGTTGAACTACGCCTATGACAAGGCTCAGAATCATGTTCCGAAGTTGAAGCAACTTCGTTTGGGTTAGTTTCCGTCAATCTTCGTCGTTTTCTTTGTTTTTCTGTGTTTTCTGCTGAAGCAAATGCTGTTGAGTTGATTTTCCTGGGTCTCCCTCTTCCTCTTTTATGGGGTATTTCTAGATTTATCTCTTCGTTTGACACTTTGCTTTCCAGTGCTTGAGGTAATGTTTCTTCTTCGCTTGAAGTCTTCAGTTCAGGATCTCCTATTTCGGGCATTGGTAATTGCTCCTCAAGGATCTTTTTCTCGTCAACCTTTCCTTCCTTTGATATTTCTTTGTCTTCTTGATTTCTTATGTTCTGGTTTCCTCCAGCATTTGCTTCCTCATTTGAGGCATTCTTTTCTTGATTTTCTGTGTGTGTCATTACATTTCATCACTTGGAAAGAAATAGAAAGGAAATAATTCATGATGCAACATAGTATTGCACATACCTTGATCATGCAAAAGGTGAGGGAGAGGTGAAGCATTTCCATTTACAGCGTTGCTGGTGCTTTCACCAGTGGCGACTGTCATTACATTCAATCGCTAAGAAGAAATTGTTAAGGGAAAAATCATTTATAATGCAACATGATATAATACATACCTTGAACATGTAAAATATTTAGGAGAGGTGAGCTGTTAGTAGCATTTATATTACCGGGGTTGCTTGTATTTGCGTCTGCCATTACATTTAGTCACTTAGCAAGAAATAGATAATAGAGATATTCATAATGCAACAAAATATTATACAAACCTTGGTCATGCAAAAGATTACGGCTTTCTGGCAGATTAGCTGCAATTCCATTTCCAGAGTTTTCCATATTTTCACTATATGCACTAAAGAGGTGACACTATAATCAACACAAAAGGCGTACTGGATTACATACATTCAAGGGAATGTAGAAAAAGGAACAAAATACCTAATTATCCACAATCCAGTTAGAATTGATTAACTGGGGAAGTTTTTACCTCTTCAGAGGGGAGTTATTTCCTTGACCCATATTATTGATAACTCCATCCTCTTCTTCGATATCCTGATTGAAGATTGTCAATTTCGCAACCCCCAAAACAAAGCAGTTATTGCTTTGATGAAAGAAGATAAAGCAAGTATGAACTGATCCTAGGCACTGATAGAACCATTGTAGTTATGTTTTGAGGGAGAAAAGAAAAGGACTGCATTTATCAAATGAGCACCCAAGACTTATTTGTGAAAATTCATTAATTTTAAAGGCAGAGGAATGCCCATTTTAGCTGTTCCAAAATTATCGAAGCTTGTAGTGTGTGTACGACAAATGACCTTTGTTTTTGGTAAGTGTTTCTTTTGATGGAGTTTAACTATTAATTATTCTTATAGAGTAGATATTCTTGTGGCGGATACTGAATACATAGGGAATGGCGTTGAGAAGCTAAGAATGGAGGAGGTGTATCTAAAGAAGCTAAGGATGAAACAAATCAAGGAAGCGACTACTTAGAGCTATCATCTATTGAAGGAGTCAAAATTCTTAGGTAGTATTTTAAAGATACAATAAAGGAAGATTCATATAAGAAAGTTGCAACATGCTACTATGCAAGAAATAGAAAGACCAATTGCATTCAAGTCTCAAATTAAGCCCCAGAAAACCCTCGAAGCCAAATTAAGTTTACTAGGTTTTGAAGGCAACTGAAGACAAGAAATAAGATGTCATAGTTATAGGAGGATAGCTTCCTAAATTCCTGACTGTTTCTTTAGGACTAAGGCAATAAAATGTAGGCATGTAGTTGAATGTAAGAAAGATTTGAACTCTTTTACTGAATGTATAATGCTTAATGAATTGCAGAAGAATGGTCGACGAGAGGAGAGCAATCATTTTCTGAGCAGGATATGACAATATCACTGGCACATCAGTATCACAGAGCAATAGTAACAAGAAAGTTGAACTTCTACCTGTTAAAGAAACTTTAGCGAAACCATGTGAATCCATTTCAAGGCATTAAAACCCCATAACAATTAATCCATAATTGATAACATATGGAGGGACCATTCTATTGCAATTAAATAGCTACAGCTCCAAATTCCTAGAAAAGTGCATGATTTAAGAGCCAAGGAAGAAGCCGAAAATCTAAGGAGAACCCCATATTTAGCTCAAAAACAGAAAATTTGCAGAAAATATCCTAAACTTCAGGACCTGCATTACTTTCTTATATGAGTTCCTTTTTGGATATTAAATATGTCACGGAGATCTGTATTGATATCATCATGTTTCAAGTTTTCGTGCAGGCTTTTGAGGGTCTGGAGTGTGGTTTACTCAGATTGACCCTTCAAAGAGAGCTTCTGCGAAGATAACGCTACATGCATATGGCAAAGCTTTTGGAATATTAGATGAGTTCTACCACCCCCTCCCTATAGTAGACCAAAATTTCCCCTCGTAATGCAGGTGATATTTCTTGAGCTTATAATCTTTGTCTACAAACCATAATGTTTTGTCAATTCTCTATGTTTTCTATATAAGAATACTTGGAATATATGTAGAGAGGAGAGAATTTCCCACTTAAAAATCCTATACGATCCAAAATTAAGTGGGAAAGGTGCTGGATTTGGATCCATGGTCATGAATGGACCTGACGATAAACATTTGGCCTAATGATGACTTGGTCAGAGAATACAACTTGAATTCAATTTGGTTCAACCCTCATGAGTATGGTTGTTGAAGGTGCATTTCATAATTCCAATTCCATTATTCTCGTCTGAGTAAGGAGTCTTGTGTTGAAAATGGGTGTAGACCCATGCCTGTCAACGGCGAACTCGAGATCGACAGCGAGGTCCAACTCAGCGAGCTCGCGGCTGATTGCAGGTGAGCTCGAAGAAGACCCGCAAGCGAGCTTCACTCAGGCGAGGATGGAGCAGGCGAGGTCGAGACCCTCTACAAGCGAGGTTGAAGCTACAGGCGGGGTTTGGCGACCTACAGGCGAGCTTGGAGTTGGGATGAAGGCGAGGTTCGGTTGGTAAATCACAGGCGAGCTTTGAGCAGGCGAACTCGAGCGTTTTGAGGATCTCGCCTGCTACAGAGAGAAAGCTCGCCTGTGCGTTGGGTTGGATCCAGCTGGATCCCACTCGTTTTTAGCCCTAGGGTTTCCCTATTTAAGGGAAACCATTGTAGGCGTCAAAAAATGCTGAAAGATATCCAAATACAGCTCAAGAGGAAGTCATCCAAAAAATCAAGAAAAGGACACAAGTATAAATTGTCTCGCACACGAGACAGTCTTTACTGTCTCGCCCGCGCGAGACAGTGTTCACTGTCTCGCACGCGAGACAGCTCTTAAAAGTTCAGAAAAAACGGCTTTAAACCGCCGACACGTGGCCACCAACTGTTCAAGAACGTGGGAAACGTCGTGGACGAGAATCACGTTGATAACTGTCAAAATAACGGAGTTTGAAACGTGGGAAGGCAGTTACAAGAAAACTGTCAGGCGGTTGAAGTTTTCCGAGCCAGTGTTTACTGTCTCGGAACCCGAGACAGTATTTGCTGTCTCGGCCGCCGAGACAGCAAACACTGTCTCGGAAGCACTGCTCATCCAGGGGTTATAAATACCCCCTGAGATCGATTTTTTTAGAGGAGGAGAGATCGGGGGGCTGATCAGAGAGCACATTACTGAGCAATTCAGAGCAGAGAGAGAGAGCGGACACTATTGTTCTTGGATTCCCTTGAGATTCGAGCTTTGACTTGATCTTAAGAAGAACGACTATCTTATTTTGATAAGATCTTCGTTTTAAATTCTCACTTCGATAAACGAAGGAAGAATCATTAAGCCCCCTTCACGATCTGTGATTCGGCGGTCCACGAGTCAAAGCGCTCCCGGCACAGGCAAAGATCCCACGCAAGCAGCGATCCAAACAACGATCCTGCGTTTGTTTCTAAAAAGTTATAATTTTCCTTTTGTTGTGTAAAAGAGGTCTTATAAAAAGGCTATTTCTTTCGAATTCGTTGTAATCGACCGAAGATATAATGAATTCCACAGCGAAACCAACTTTTGACGAAAACAAACTGGCGACCACAGTGGGAGCCAATGGTCTCGCTGCCAAGACCGTTGTGTCGCAGCCGATCAAGATCCCAATTGAATCAACGGTCGAGTACGAGTTCGACCAAACGAAGTTTGAGGAGCATTTGTCATCCTCATCTGCAAAGTTTTCCTCGCCTCGCAAATGCAGGAAGATTTCATCTTCATTGAGGCTTTTTAAGTTGTCAAATGCTACGGATGAAGACTCTCGTCTGATTGTTGCTGAGAATTCTATTCGCAACATCTCTGCTCAAAATGACTCTTCTCCAGTTAAAGAATCATTGAACTAAAAATTACCGGCACTGACAAAAAGGGCTCGTCAGAGACAACGTCAGCGCCGCGCTCGCCAAATGGCTAAGGCCTTGGAACAAACCGACGGAGTTCATTATCACGCGGACTTAGAGTCGAGGAGGCATCGAGTGGTTCAGTTGTCTCAACGACCAATCACTCATATCTCTGCTAAACTAACGATGGATGAATGGATTCTTGTTAAAAGGAGTCGTTCGACCCTCAAAGAACATATACAAAAGCGTCGTGCAAACGCTGCTCATGCCCGTGCTCTCTCACAACAAAGACGAGAAAGGAAGAAGGAAACGGTGGCTAAAGAACCACCAAAATTCTGCAAAGTTTGGATTCCAAAGTCTGGAGTTGTACAAAATCAGCATTCGGAGTCCGTTAAGATTTCATACCCACAAGGGGGTGGTTCTAAACGTGTGACTCCCGACATAACCTTGGATCGTTCAATAAGCTGTCATGAGAATGCCAACAAGGTTTTACATCCTCAGAAGAAGACATTTTTGTCAAAAGACATCGTTATACCTGGGGGGTCATACCAACAGATGATAAGATTTTCCGGCAATCATACTGATGAATCATACTATCAAGCTGGGGACAAAACTCGAAAGAGAATTGTCCGGGAAATGAGCTCTCATTGTTCCTGTGCGCGACTCATTAGAGCAGTACTATCAGAATGTGGTTGTTTCAAACGAAGAGTCATCCCGCAAAGAGCCTCGTGCTCCCGAAACTTTTCACCAAAATGTCGAAGTCCAAACCGAGACATTTCCGTAAGAGAAGATCATGTGTCCAAGATGACGAATTTCCTGAAATCACTATCAACATGGCTGATAAAGGAAAATCTAAGCGACATTCAAGTGAATCAAATCCTGATTTTTCCCCGAGAGGAAAAGTCAATTCAAGAATTGCTCAACGGATGTCCCGACTCCAGTTAGGAGCCATCAGACGTAGAGACTACAAGAGAATGCATGAAGGAATATCATCAGAGGATGAGCTCTCGGACACTTGTTCTGCGATCGCTTCGGATGATACATTATCTAGCACAGGGCAAACCAATGAAGTACTCACAATTACCTCTGATCAGTTCACTCAAATACTTCAAGAAGCTCTAGCCAAACAACGCGAAGAAATTAGAGCTGAGATGAAGATAGAGATGGAGTTGGCTATTCAACAAATAAGAGAATTGCTAGCTCAACGGCCTCAACTTCCTAAGTCCAGTCAGCGAGCTGAATCCAGCCACCGCACTCAAAATGTTACAGATGACAGTGATCCGGAAGTGGATGAAGTCATTTTTGCTGATGCACCTCTTAATAATGATAACACTGGGGGTGGTTCAACCGATTCTCCCAACAACGATATTGGGGGTAGTTCAATCGCACCTCTTAATAATACTGGGGGTGGCCCAATTATTTCTCCTCAATATCATTCAAAGAGAGATGAAGATGAGGATAAGAAAATGCAAGACCTTGAAAATAAAGTCAATGCTTTGATGTCCGCTCAGGAAGTAAAGACGACGGGTATTCTGTGTCCCTATCCAAGAGAATGGGATTCAATTCCATATCCGGCAAAGTTCAATCTGATTGACTTCACACCGTTCGACGGGAAAAGCTCACCTATTCAGCACTTGATTTATTTCAAGTCTCATTTGGGCATGATATCTGGAAACGAGGCTTTAATGGTCCGGTCGTTCGTTGGCACCCTTCGTGGTCCCGCCTTCGATTGGTATCGACGTCTCAAGCCAGGGAGCATCAATTGCTGGGATGACATAGAAAGTTTGTTCCTCAGCAATTTCTTCGATGATGACACCGAAGTGTCAATCGGAACCCTTCTGGATGAGAAACAAAAAGACGGAGAGCCGGTTGATAATTTTATCAAGCGCTTCCGCAACAAGGCAATGAATTGCAGAGATCCTGTTACAGAGGAGTTCATCCTGCAAACATGCCACAATAATCTCTCTATCGATGTCCTGGAAGCCCTGGGGGTCGTACCATCCAAAACTTGGAAAGATTTAAAAATACGTGACGAACAAGCTGAACACTTTCTTAAAAGAAAGAAAGTTGAGAGAAATCAACCGGCGATATCTACAACCGCTGCGAATGCAACTCTCGATCCGAAGTTCCAAAAGGAGTATTCTTTTGAAGATGATGAAGCTCCAGCCATCTTGAAATACCTCATCGCCAATGACAAAATCGAGCTGCCACCTATTAAAGATCAGGAGGATGCTAAAAGGACTACGGATCCAAACTACTGTGCATACCACAGAAGGGTTCTTCATCCCACCAAGATTTGCTTTGGACTAAAAAATAAAATCCAAGGTCTAATTGACTCCGGCGTCATAACGGCGAAACAAGCCAAATAAAGACGACCTTTACTCCGAAAAGTATACGAGTATAAACTGCTTCTCCATGTAACTCCAAAAGGTATACGAGTATAAACTGTTTCCCGAACCTCCGACCGATATAAGAGGTTAAAAAAAATTTGCTTCCAAATGTGATTAGACTCAGGTTCACCTGAAAGCTGGGGGTGGATATGAGGTTATCATGGCTGAATACGAAGACAGGAACCAAGACATGATTCTATATGAAGAACAGCAATGTTGCTCACAAACGAAAAGTTCCTGAAAAAGTACTATCCCTAGTACATTCAGGGTAACCTATTTAACGGGAAGTTTCTGGAGAATACTATATATGGTATTCTTAAGGATAACCCGAAACTAATCGATTGTTCAAGGTGAAAACCAATCATCTGAATAATCCACCTTTAATCATGATAAAAAATGATTAAGAACCTCCCGTTATGGCTGTTTAATCATGTCCAAAATGATTAAAACCCTCTCACTGTGATTTTTAGAGTACTCTTTCATTGAGATGAGATTCAATGACTTCATCAAGTCGATCTTCCCTCATAAAACTCTAAAATCATTCATCTGCTGCTTAATTGGTTTCAATCATCGGGATCAATTTTGCCAACTCCCACTGTGACTTTCCAAGCACTTTATCGTTGAGATGAGATTCAATGACCTCATTGGGTTAGTCTTTCCTCACGAAACTCCTACGGTCTAATGGCGGGGTGCTTGATAATTCACAGTTCTCCACCATAAAATCCCTCACCGATCAAATCAACTGACGGCAAGTCCACCAAAATGCTTTGTGGTTAAATCCACCCAAACTCCCGCTGTGTCCAAACCTTTAACACTCCCACTGTTGGGCTCTGACACAACACCCAAAATTTCAATTCATAATAATTGGCAACCCCCATTCGGTCAAACCTTTAAACAGTTAGGACCAAAGCCAAAATCCCCTTTCGATTCCTTCCATGAATGAGAGGTCCACAAATTGAGCGATCAAACCTTTAAACAGTTAGGATCGTATCAAATTCTCATTTGGTCAAACCTTTAAACAGTCAGGACTAAAGCTAAAATCCCCTCTCGATTCCTCCCATGAACGAGAGGTCCATAAATCGAGCGGTCAAACCTTCCTACAGTTAGGATCGTCTCAAAACTCCTACTTGGTCAAACCTTACTACAGCTAGGACCAAAACTAAAATCCCCTCTCGATTCCTTCAATGAACGAGAGGTCCACAAATCGAGCGGTCAAACCTTTAAATAGTTAGGATCGTCTCAAAACTCCCACTTGGTCAAACTTTACTACAGTTAGGACCACAACCAAAATCTCCTTTCGATTTACATTGCGAACGAAAGGTCCACTTTTGAGTTGGATAATCAAACCTTATGACAGTTAGGATTATTCAAACCAATCCAGATTCTCTAAGTGGAGATCCCACTTTGAGTTTCCTTTGCACCAGGAGATAGAATATAAAATTCTTCCTCTCCGATTTTGGGTTTATCTCTACCAACAAACAAGAGACCAGGAGATAGAATATAAAATTCTTCCTCTCCATCATCGGGTTCATCTCTACCAACAAACAAGAGATCAGGAGATAGAATATAAAATTCTTCCTCTCCATCACCGGGTTCATCTCTACCAACAAAAAAGAGACCAGAATACTCCAATAGGTACACGAGTCTAAACTGTTTCCCTACCCTCAACAGGAAGTTTCTGGAGAATATCACTTAGAATATTCTTAAGAATAACCTGGCTACCTCCCAACGGGTATATGAGGTTAACTATTTATCGAAAACTCCAAAAAAATACATGAGTATAAACTGTGTCCTTATGAAGACTGATACAGTGATTAACAATTCAGTATCAATTTGATGACAAAAGCTGAATTCACAAGTACAAATCCCAGCTTCGAGTCAAGACTTCGACAACGGTCAAGCGATAAACGTAGCACCGGAAGAATTTTTGTCTATTCTACAAAGCAATGAATAGACCAAAGGATGAAGAAGTCAAGAGTTGAAGCCATTCACAAGTCCTTCTATACGATCTACTCAGTTAAATACTGAAGTCATTGCAAATAAAACCCATCTTATCCAAAGTGTCCCAGACTCCTCTATAAAGGAATGAGTCTAGAACACTTTGGAGGGGGTATCTGTAGGCGTCAAAAAATGCTGAAAGATATCCAAATATAGCTCAAGAGGAAGTCATCCAAAAAATCAAGAAAATAACACAAGTATAAACTTTCTCGCACACGAGACAGTCTTTACTGTCTCGCCCGCGCGAGACAGTGTTCACTGTCTCGCACGCGAGACAGCTCTTAAAAGTTCAGAAAAAACTGCTTTAAACCGCCGACACGTGGCCACCAACTGTTCAAGAACGTGGGAAACGTCGTGGGCGAGAATCACGTTGATAACTGTCAAAATAACGGAGTTTGAAACGTGGGAAGGCAGTTACAAGAAAACTGTCGGGCGGTTGAAGTTTTTTGAGATAATATTTACTGTCTCGGAACCCGAGACAGTGTTTACTGTCTCGGAACCCGAGACAGTATTTGCTGTCTCGGCCGCCGAGACAGCAAACACTGTCTCGGAAGCACTGCTCATCCAGGGGTTATAAATACCCCCTGAGATCGATTTTTTTAGAGGAGGAGAGATCGGGGGGCTGATCAGAGAGCACATTACTGAGCAATTGAGAGCAGAGAGAGAGCGGACACTATTGTTCTTGGATTCCCTTGAGATTCGAGCTTTGACTTGATCTTAAGAAGAACGACTATCTTACTTTGATAATATATTCGTTTCAAATTCTCACTTCGATAAACGAAGGAAGAATCATTAAGCCCCCTTCACGATCTGTGATTCGGCGGTCCACGAGTCAAAGTGCTCCCAGCACAGGCAAAGATCCCACGCAAGCAGCGATCCAAACAACGATCCTGCGTTTGTTTCTAAAAAGTTGTAATTTTCCTTTTGTTGTGTAAAAGAGGTCTTATAAAAAGGCTATTTCTTTCGAATTCGTTGTAATCGACCGAAGATATAATGAATTCCACAGCGAAACCAACTTTTGACGAAAACAACCATGTGCACGAAAAATTTAGGAGAATCTCGAGCGAAGTCTGAGATCAAAACTCGGCGGCGCCTTTGAGAGCGTTTCTCCCTAGCGATTCTTTGAACACGAGATTTGCTGTTGAAAATCTCGGTCATTTATTTGTGAAGTCCTGTAGCGATTTATTAGAGAGAGAGAGAGAGAGGAGACTTTCCAAGTTAGAAAATCTCAAGCCCTTATTTAAACAACAGAGAGTTCTCTGTTGGTTCTTCTCTTGAGAGATCTTAAGTTGAGATCTGCTCTTATACAAGCTTTGTAATCTTCTTTAATATGAAAAAAATTATTTGTGTGGCTCCCGATGACATAGACAAGTTGTCGAACCTCGTTAAAACTCGATGTTCTCTGTTCTTGCTAATTTTAATTTGATGTGATTTCTTCTTTCCATTGCTTAACACAAGATCTGGTAGGACAAGTTCCGCAGAGAGTTCATATTTGATATGTGGTCAAATAGCTAAGGAGCAGTTGTACCAACGTTTGGTAGCTTGAATTCCTAATAACGGGTATCAAAGCTTATCTGATTTCCTAACAACTGGTATCAGAGCCCTTGTTCGGATCTGTGTGTAAGAAATAGCAGAAGAAAACAAATCTAAAATTATTAAGTTTGACGGATCAGACTTCGCCTACTGAAAGTCGCAGATGGACGACTATCTGTACCAGAAGGACCTTTACCGTCCGTTGATGGGTAAACCTAAAGGAAAGAAGAAAGAGGAATCCGACGAGGACTGAGAAATATTGGATCGAAAAGCCCTGGGGTAAGTCCAATTGGCCCTCGTAAAATCTGTAGCACACAATATATTAAAGGAGAAGATGACGATGAGGCTTATGGAAGCACTCGCAACGATGTACGAGCAACCGTCAGCTGCAAATAAGGTGCATCTCGTCAAAACGCTATTCAACCTCAAGATGGCAAAAGGATGTTCCTTGACGATGCATCTCAGTGAGTTCAACACAATTGTTGATCAACTCATCTCAGTCGACATCACGTTTGATGACGAAGTGCATGCCCTACTGATACTATCGCAGTAACCGGATAGTTGGGCAGGTTGCGTGACCGCAATCAGCAACTCGGTAGGGAAGGAGAAGTTGAAGCTGAATGAGGTGATAGCTATGATTATATCCGTGGAGGTTAGAAGAAAATCGAATGAATCAGAAGGTTCATGTTCAGTCCTAAATCTCGAACAGGGAGGCAGAAGCCATAATAGGGGGAACCAAAACAGGAATCTATCGAAATCGAAGAAGAAGATGTCGAACTCGAAGGTGAGACCTATAAAAGAAAAATGTTGGAACTACGGTCAGAAGAGCCATATGTCTTCAACCTGTAAAGCACCGAAGAATGATAAAAATGAGCAGGAGGCTCATATTGTGCAAGATGCATTGATTCTCGCTATGGATAGCGATTTCGATTCATGGATCATTGATTCGGGAGCCTCTTTCCACGTCACTGCTAATAGAAGGCTATTTCAGAACTATGTAGCAAGGGACTTTGGGAAAGTATACTTGGGGGATAATAAACCATGTAGTGTTATTGGAAGAGGTGACGTGTAAATACAATTGAAGGGTTCCAAGTGGTCTCTAAAGAATGTCAGACATGTACCGAAGTTAAAGAGAAATCTTATTTCGGTTGGTCAGCTTAGAGCAGGAGGCTATGTTATAATATTCACCGGAGATTCGTGAAAAATCTCCAACGGTACAATGGTGGTTGCCCGTGATAACAAGATCGGTACCCTCTACCTAACTTCATATGTGAGGGACACCCTCGCAATTGTAGTAGGCAAGGAGAGTGCAGATCTGTGGCACAATAGGCTAGGACACATGAGTGAGAAGGATATGAAGATTCTACACTCAGAAGGAAAACTAACAGGCATTGATTCGGTGGAAGTCGGTGTTTGTGAAGACTGCATCTTCGGGAAGCAGAACAGAGTTAGTTTTCTGAAGGGTGGAAGATCACCTAAAGCTCACAAGCTAGTGCTTGTTCATACAGATATATGGGGTCTAGCTAGCGTGTCTTCTCTTGACGGTTCGGCGTACTACGTCACCTTTATCAACGATCACTCGAGGAAGGTGTGGGTATACTTCATGAAGCACAAGTCGGGGGTGTTCAGCATCTTCAAAAAGTGGAAAGACATGGGGAAGAATGAGACAGATCTAAAAATGAAGTGTCTGAGATCAGATAATGGTGGAGAATATGAACTGGAGGAGTTCAATAAGTTCTGTGTTCTGAACGGGATTTGTTTGGAGAGGACTACTCTAGGGACGCCACAACAGAACGGCGTAGCAGAAAAAATGAACAGAATGCTGACAGAGCGTGCGAGGAGCATGCGTCTACATGTAGGTCTACCAAAAACTAATGGGCGGACGCGGTGCATACAACAACGTACTTGATAAATCACGAGCCATCAGTTTCATTAGGCTTTGGGATTCCGAAAGAGGTTTGGAGTGATAAGAAAGTTAATCTCTCACACTTGAGAGTCTTTGGTTGTGTGGCATATGTCCATATCAGTGATCATGTCAAGGACAAGCTAGAAGCTAAGTCACTAAAGTGTACATTCATTGGGTACGATATTGATGAGTTTGGGTATCGTCTTTGGGATGAAAAGAACATGAAGATAATCAGGAGTCGAGACGTCATATTCCATGAGGAAGTGATGTAAAAGGACAGAGACAATGACAAAGCTGACCAAAGCAGTGAGAGCAGCACTACGGATGCGGGTGCATCCGAGTACATGGATTTAGAGAAACTTTCAGATGTGGGAGATAATGTCAATTTGACCGAAGAATGGAGGAGACTCCAGGTGCAGAGCCGACTACCCAAGACGATGAGCCTAGGAGGTCATCCAGGGTACCCGAACCGAATATCAGGTATCTCTCGTCACTATACTACCTATTTTTGACAGATAGCGGAGATCCAGAATGCTATGAGGAGGCTATGCAAGTGAGTGAATCTCAACAGTAGGAGCATGCAATGCAAAAAGAGATGGATTCTCTACACTGGAACGAGACATGGGAGTTAGCCTAACTACTTACACAGAAGAAGGCCTTACATAACAAGTGGGTTTACCGGGTCAAGCATGAAAGTGATGGAAGGAAGAGATACAATGCCAGATTAGTCGTGAAGGGGTTCCAACAGCGGGAATGAGTGGATTATACAGA
The DNA here is from genome assembly GCA_022839385.1 of Asparagus kiusianus. Taxonomy (NCBI): domain Eukaryota; kingdom Viridiplantae; phylum Streptophyta; class Magnoliopsida; order Asparagales; family Asparagaceae; genus Asparagus; species Asparagus kiusianus. Next base: position 89,201 of record BQKN01067834.1, on the reverse strand, counting down.
GATATTTTCCTCCGTTATGAAGCTCACAACCATCAGGGTGGTGTTGAGCTTGGTAGCTGCTGAAAATCTCTACCTTGAATAGTTAGATATGAAGACTGTCTTTCTTCATGGTGACTTGGATGAAGAAATCTATATGAAGCAACATGTTGGCTTCATTGAGGAAGGAAAGGAAGAGATGGTGTGTAGGCTCAAGAAGAGCTTATACGGATTGAAACAGGCTCCACGACAGTGATATAAGAAGTTCGATAACTTCATGCAGAGCAATGGCTATGACAGATGCAACTCAGATCGTTGCTACTATTTTAAGAGGATTGAGTCCAGCTATATCGTGTTATTATTATACGTTGATAACATGTTAGTTGCGGGACCGTGTTTACAAGAGATAAACAAGCTGAAGAAGTAGTTAGCAAAGGAGTTTGCCATGAAGGATCTGAGTGCAGCGAAGCAGATTCTTAGGATGCGGATTAGTCGGGATGCGGCTGAGGGGATGTTGAAGTTGAGTCAGTCTGAATACATTGAGAAAGCATTTCAGAGATTCAACATGCAGAATGCTAAAGTCGTTAGCACGCCCCTTGGAAACCAGTTCAAGTTATCTGGTGAGCAATCGCCCAAGATTGATGCAGAGAAGGAGCACATGAAGAATGTGCCCTATTCATCAACCATTGGTAGTCTGATATACGCAATGGTTTGCACGAGGTCGGATATTATCCATGAAGTGGGAGTTATGAGCAAGTTTGCAAGTAATCCATGAAAGCAGCATTGGGAGGCCGTGAAGTGGATATTATGATATCTGAGAGGGACTACGAATATGCCACTGTGTTTCGGGAGAAAGGGATTGATATTGCAAGGATACGTGGATGCGGACTTCGTCGGTGATCATGATAAGCACCACGAGGTATGTTTATACCTTAGGGTCGACAACAGTGAGCTGAGTCTCACGTTTACAGAAGATTGTGACGTTGTTCATAACTGGGGTAGAGTATGTCGCAGTGACCAAGACGAGCAAGGAGATGATTTGGTTAACCGGGTGCCTGGAAGAGTTAGGTCTGAAGCGGGTGAACGAAGTTCTTTATTGTGATAGCCAGAGTGCTATACACCTTGTCAAAAACACAGTATTTCATGTCAGAACGAAGCACATCGAGTTACTTTACCACTTCATATGCTCGATGATTGAGGACAGGAAGTTACTGTTGGAGAAGATTTTGGGGAGCCAAAATCCTATAGATATATTGACTAAGGCAGTCACCATTCAAAAACTAGAGTTGTGCGCAACTTTAGTTGGCCTTCATATGTAGGAGATGAGTGCGGAGCCACACGATGAGAAGACTGCTGACGACGGTTTGGTCTCCAAGTGGGAGATTGTTGAAAATGGGTGTAGACCCATACCTGTCAGTGGCGAACTCGAGATCGACGGCGAGGTCCAGCTCAGGCGAGCTCGCGTCCGATTGAGGGTGAGCTCGAAGAAGACCCGCAGGCGAGCTTCACTCAGGCGAGGATGGAGCAGGCGAGGTCGAGACCCTCTACAAGCAAGGTTGAAGCTACAGGCGAGGTTTGGCGACCTACAGGCAAGCTAGGAGTTAGGGTGAAGGTGAGGTTCGGTTGGCAAATCACAGGCGAGCTTTGAGCAGGCGAACTCGAGCGTTTTGAGGACCTCGCCTGCTACGGAGAGAAAGCTCACATGCGCCTTGGGTTAAATCCAGCTGGATCCTACTCGTTTTTGGCCCTAGGGTTTCCCTATTTAAGGGAAACTATGTGCACGAGAAATTTAGGAGAATCTCGAGCGAAGTCTGAGATCAGAACTCACCGGCGGTTTTGAGAGCGTTTCTCCCCAGTGATTCTTCGAACACGAGATTTGCTGTTGAAAATCTCGGTCATTTATTTGTGAAGTCTTGTAGCGATTTATTATAGAGAGAGAGAGAGAGGAGACTTTCCAAATTAGAAAATCTCAAGCCCTTATTTAAACAACAGAGAGTTCTCTGTTGGTTCTTCTCTTGAGAGATCTTAAGTTGAGATCTGCTCTCATACAAGCTTTGTAATCTTCTTTAATATAAAGGAAATTATTTGTGTGGCTCCCGAGGACGTAGGAAAGTTGTCGAACCTCGTTAAAGCTCGTTGTTCTCTGTTCTTGCTAATTTCAATTTGTTGTGATTTCTTCTTTCCATTGCTTAACACAAGATCCGGTAGGGCAAATTCTGCAGAGGGTTCATATTTGATAGGTGATCAAATAGCTAAGGAGCAGTTGTACTAACGTTTGGTAGTTTGAATCCACAACAGGTATCAGAGCTTATCTGATTTCCTAACATCTTGGATATAGAAGAAGAAAGAAAGAGGGAAGAATAGTTTTGAGGAGTTCATCGATTTGTTCAACATTCCACATGATGTTGGAGATCCCTATATGATTTGATCCTTCTACTCTTAATTGGACGGAGTTTTTACGGTGGTTTGTGTGATTGGAACTGGTATCTTAACCCTTGTATCTTCTCATTTATTTATTTATTTATACATTGCAACCTCAAGGTTTGTTGAAGCTTTTCAGAGTTAGTGTTTAGTGTTTGTTGTGGTCTTGTTCGCATAGTAAAATGATTTCTCTTTCTTCCCAGCAAGGAGGTAGAGCTTCACTATTTAAATATTTCTCCTTCTGTGGTGAATATTACCCTTGATTATTTAAATATTTTATTTAATTTTTAATTTATTATAATCATAATTATATCCTATCATAATCTTTTGTGAACTACTTACAGCTCAATATTTAAAAAAGTAATAAGCTATAATATATGAAGATTGTAAGAACCCCTCAAAAAGTTTTAAAAATTGCACAAAACACCCTTAAAAGTATAAAATTACGTAAAACATCTAGACGTTTCAAAACTTTAAACAACAAACATGAAACCCTTAATATTTTAAAAACTATAAAAACACCACCAAAAGTTCAAATAATAACAAAGCACTATGAAATTCTGAAATTTTAAAACTTGCGAACAACAAAGACGAATTTAAGGAATTATTATCAGACACTAAAAAAACTAAAATTTGTAAAAAATAACATCAAAGTTATAAATATTCCGAAAAAATCTTTCAAAAATTAAAAAAAAACACAGAAAACCTTACAAATTAATAACTTATAACCAATACATATCAAATTTCAAAATTATACGAGTTCGGGAAAATCTTTCCATGGTTAATATCACCTTTGACTATTTGAATATTTTATTTAAATTTAATGTATTATAATCATAATTATATCCTATCCTAATCCTATGTGAACTACTTACATGTCAATAATTTAAAAAATAATAAGCTATAATATATAATGATTGTAAAAAACCCTAAAAAGTTTCAAAAATTACACAAAACGCCCTTAAAAGTATAAAATTACACAAAACATCTAGACATTTCAGATCTTAAAACAACAAACATGAAACCCTCAATATTTTAAAAATTATAAAAACACCCTCAAAAGTTCAAATAATAAAAAAAACACTATGAAATTTTAAAATTTCAAAACTTGCGAACAACAAAGACGAATTCAAGGAATTACTATCAAACACTAAAAAAACTAAAATTTATAAAAAAAATAACTTCAAAGTTATAAAAATTTCGAAAACTCCTTTGAAAAATAAAAAACACACAAAACCCTAAAATTTAATAACTTATAACCAATACATATCAAATCTCCAAATTATCAACAGACCGCTAAAAAATTAAATTTTACAACAAACAATCTAAGGTTTCAATAATTGCAAAAAATACCCTCAAAATTCAGGGTTGCAAGAAATATTAACATTAAAAAACTTACTACCAACACATGAAACATGAAAAATACAAGCACTCAACTTAAAATTTAAATTTTTTAAAACCACTCTCAAAGTTTCAAAATTTACAAAACACATCCTTAAAAATTCAAATCACGAGAAAGTGACTAAAAATTCAAAACATAGCAAGAAAAATAGTAGTTGTTTGATATTCTTTCATTAAGATATGTAAATTTAACTTTTATTTTAAGGTTTTACTATCCTTTTTTGGCATCTAAAAGTAGTCTAATTTTATCAAGAAAGATAAAGGTGGAGAATGATTGATAACATCTCAATAAAAAATAACACAGAAAGAATGAAAGACACTATTTTCTGAATATTTTATAGAATAATTTTTTTTGAATAAATTAGGAATTTTTGGAAGGAGTTTTCATAAACTTTTTAGTACTTTTATATGTTTATGTGGATGTTTTCATTATATAAAAGTATACTAGGTTTAATATTAATCTTTATTTTATAATTTTTTAAAGTCTATCAAGGATTAGGAACAAACTTCATATTATCTTTTATGTCATTTTATCCCACTTTTAACCAATCATTTTGTCTTATGAGCTTTAATTATTTATTTTTCTTTTAAAACGTTATTTTTAAAGTGTTTTTCATTTTTACAATGCTATATTTTCTTAGGTCAAGCTTGGTTTCATGTTGGTCTCAATGACATGATAATTCAAATTGATTTCGGATTATATTTATTTCATGTCAATTCAATTATCAATATAAAAATTTAAATTGGGTGTAGTTCATTTAAACGAGTATTAAAGAAAATAAATAATCATAATGCTAAAGTTTAGAGATATAAGTAAGCAAAATCCATCAAAGTGGAACCGATGAACAAGTTTTAGTAAGGAAATAAATAAAATATACTTAATCATGATATTTGACCACATGCGTTGCACGTACATAAAACCTAGTAAGATAAAATAAAATAATAGAGAAACAACTTCCAACTAAAGTAACAAATCCTTGTCAATATGTCGTATTCATGGGTTAAGTGAATAATGACCATATAATGCATAATAGTTTGTAAAATTAGGGACAAATTTTCGTTTTATACCTCTTTAGAAACATATTTTTAAAAATCGATCTCTTTTGAAAATATTCGCCAATTTCGATTCAGTTTCAGCGAGTTGGTTGAAACTGAGTCGAAATTGGCGAAAAAAGTTCAAAAACTTTACGTGATTTAATATTCTGTGAAGTTTAAGCCACTTATTAACAAAGTCGTTAAGGGGGCCAAATATTTACAGGATTTGAAATCCCATGAAACTTAAACTTTACAAGATTTTAAATTCCGTGAAGTTGCAGGGCAACCTCCACTGAGTCCGGTCCTCCTCTTTCAATGCTCAATTTCTCCCTCCCTCACTCTTCTTCTTCTTCTTCCTCCTCCAAAATTTAAAGAAAAATAAAAATTTAAAAATAATGGGATCTCTCCCCTCTTCAACCCCAGCCCACATCTACCCAGGCGAGTTCTCCCCGCTCTTCAAATCGCAGTAGCATATCCTCAACCATTTCTTCAACAACCTCGATCTAGGCCAGGCCCAGTCCTCCCTCTTCGCCTCCCCCTCCGCCACCTTCTTCACCGGCGTCGGCAAGTCCGGCTTTGTCGCCTACAAGCTCTCCCAAACCCTTGCCTCCCTCAGCCTCTCCCGCTCCTCCTTCCTTCCCCGTCGATGCCCTCCACAGCAACATCAGCGCCCTCTTCCCTGGTGACCTCCTCGTCCTCATCTCCAACTCCGGTTCCTCCAGCGAGCTCCTCACCCTCATGCCCTGCGCCCGCGCTAAGGGAGCCACGCTAATCTCCGTCACCTCTGTGGCCGGGAACCCATGGAGTTGGTCTGCAACTTCACGGAATTTGAAATCCCGTGAAGTTTAAGCTTCACAAAAATCTCGTGAAGATTTAGCCCCATTAACGACCTTGTTAATAAATGGCTTAAACTTCATGGGATTTTAAATCCTATGAAGTTTTTGAACATTTTTCATCAATTTCGACCCAGTTTTAACCAAGTGGCTGAAACTGGGTCGAAATTGACAAATATTTTCAAAAGAGGTCGCTTTTTGAAAATATGTTTCTAAAGAGATCTAAAACAAAATTTTGTCCTAAAATTAACACAAACTGACCACACGCATCTCAATTTTGAGTATAAATTAAATTTTGCATTGATAGTTTGAGATAGTTAACATCTAATTACATACATAACATAATTGGAGATACTTAACATCCCATTGTTGATCCATGTTTAGAATATAAACCTTTTTATTTCCTTGATTTAAAAAAAAAGGAGGATTTATGCTTTCAGTTTCCTAAAACTATCATTCATAAAAATTAGCTTCTAATAGAAAAAAACAATTACAATTACCTTCATTGAGACCAACTAGACTAAAAGGAAGAAATAAACTTAAAAAGGTAAGAACGATTACCGCTATCAAGTTTAGATCAATAAATCGGCGTCTTTCTGAAGACTGAAATCCCCGATTTTGATCCCCATTGTTAGATGCCATGGATATCTTAGTTCAGACTAGTAGGGGTACCGATAGAATTTATCGCAATTTGAGGATAATCAAAATGAGAGAGATTAGGGAGGATTTCTTCGGGCTAAAAAAAAAACCCAGGGACGGCTTACTTGTATATCACTCACAGAACGTTTCTAGTTAGGGGCTGTTTGTTTGCCCTAAAAAAATTGGAAAACAAAGAAATGAAAAACTATAAAATCAAAGAATTATTTTGGGAGTGTTTGGTTTGCTAAAAAAAGAAGAAATCAAAAAAATGAAGATGAGTTGTCACCTTATTATAGGATGATGTGAGTGATTTTTTAAGAAAACTTGTTTTGATGTTGTTTGGTTGGCCAAAAAAATAAAGAAATGAATTATAAGAAACCAATTTCTTAAAAAAGTTTGTTTGGTTCATACATAAAAATAAGAAATGAAATGAGATGAGATGAGCTGTCATTGTATTATTGGGTGATGTGATCCAAGATTAAGAAATGTGTTTTCACAACTTTTTAGGATGAAAATAAAGAAATAAAATGTTAATTAGATGTGATGAGTTGTCACAATCTTATTGGATGATGTGGGTAATTTTTAAATATGAGATGAGATGAGTTGAGTGATGTTGTTGATGAAAATAATATTTTATTAGATGTGGTGGATGTGATGGATGAGTTGTTGGATGAAAATAATATTTTATTAGATGTGATGGATGAGTTGTTGGATAAAAATAATATTTTATTAGATGTTGTGGGTGAGTTTTAGGGATGGAAATGTGTGAAATTGTACTTTTTGATATTTCTTAGTTTTCATTTCTATATTTTGGTTTTTTAGGAAATAACCAAACAGGCCCTTATAGAAAGTCCAAAATAGGAATTGGGGACACGGACGATGTACCTGATATTAATTATTAATTTATTTTGATGATTTGTCGGAAAACGCAAAAAATATATTTGACTAAACGATAAGTTTAGGGTTCGACAGGTTCATTTCAAAAACTTTTTTTGCTTTCTACATTTCAAAAGAAGATGGTATAGCTTACCAAACCAAATACTTATTAGTTAGCCACTTGCAACGTGTGAGATTGTTAACAGATGAGTTAATCTATTTTCCGTAAACTTTTGTCAAGCAAATTCTAATGTTGATTTAAGAACTACTCTCTAATTAGTTATGATTTTTAATTGGTTTTCCTGTTGATGTTATTACTCTCTGTTTTGCTTTGAAAACCGTTATATCCAATGGTCATACTTTTATAGAGCCTATCCAGAAAGCGTTTTTCAAAACAACAGATGAGATTCAGGCTAAATATCATTTAAATACCTTACAATATTACTCATTTTTCACTTATATATACCCTCACTTGTTTTTCATAGCATTTATATATATTGACACATTAGTAGCTTTTATGACGCAGATCTGAAAATTTTTACGCCAATATCACTCCACGAGACTTAGAGCATCTCCAACAGTTTCCTCAAAAATTTCTCCAAAATAGGGAAGCAAAAGTCATATTCTTTAAATTATTTTTGCTCAAACTCTGACAGCTTTCCCATTTTGAAGAATCATGTATTTATTACAATAATAAAAAATATTATACATCCCTATTTTGGGATGCTCTTATGCATTGGAACTGCCCCCATGTCTTTTTTTGTAATTACAGATTTTGTTTTATATTCATTTTCTTCTCCAATCCGTTTTGAAGAACGTGTTGCATTTATGACAAAACTCTCCCCAAATATTTGAAGAATGCTCCAGATTTAGGAAAGACTCCTCTTTTTTTCTCATTCATCTCTATTTTGGGATTGAGATGGGGAATCTGTTGGATCCAAAAAAGCCTAAAATTCTTCAAAATTAAAAATATCAATAAAATGAGGAAGCCGTTGGACCGAGCGTGCATAAGCCATAAGCCCAATCCGAAGTCCTAACCCAATCTCTGTGGCCGGCAACAGTTAGGGCCTGTTTGGATTTGTAGGAGGTGAAGGGAAGTTAAGGGAAACTGAGTAAGGGGAAGGAAAGGGAAGGGAAGGGAATTCCCTTCCCCTTGGTTACACCCCAATTTGGGGGTAACAATTTTTATACTATTAGGGGGTGAACCAAGGTAAATGGAGGTGAATGGAGGTGAATTAACTTCACCTCCTAAGTGTTCCCAAACAAGATGAATGGTTCCCCTAACTTCCATTCACCCTCATTCCCCTCAATCCAATCAAGCCCTTAAGAAGTAGTTGGTTGTTGGGTTCGCTTCTTTAATCAGATCCATCTCCACCGTCCACGAAACCTCCAGAAGCGTGCTCCGTTTATTTAATCATCATTCGCCTTGCTCTCTCCGTCCTTTGAGCTTCAGGGATCTCGGCAAAAATCGAAATCTTTTTGGGGGTTTTTGAGTTAATTCGCCGGGGATTCTGTTTGCGATCGCGCGGATTCTGAACGATGGACGACGAAGCTCGAGATCAATCAAATGGTGAGCACCGATCGAATTCTTTTGGATTATCTTTTTTTTGTTTAATGCGTTTTTTTCCCCAGTTAAGGTTAGAATTGTTCTGAATGTTAAATTTCGCCTAGGTATGTTTAGGTTTCGTATGTTTCAGTGTATCGTTGACTTTACTCTTTGACTTTTTGACCGGTGTTTTAGTGGTCAGCGCAGTGGTTTTCTGGTAGTTGGATGATCTGTGCAGTTTAGGAGCGCATTTTCAAAATTATGCATAAAAACGTGTTCTTTGTTTAGTGCGTCCATTGAAACGATTCCGACTTTTGTAAACCATGAACATTTACGTGTAATTATGAGCTAAAATTAAGACATTTTTCATTAGTGATTCAACTGTACATTCTATGCAATTCTGTTTATGTTATGCATGACTTTTATCTGTATCCAACACTCAAATTTTGTTTCCGATGATCCCAAGCATTTATGCGTTTTGATTAATAAGAACTAGTTCTTGAGTTTGCTGAGCACTAGTTCTCTATTGCTTCTTGTAGGCGTTGATGTTAAGGATGATATTGTTACCGAAAGCAGTGCTTTTGTACGTGAGGAACCCTCTCAAGATGACAATGGACCACCTAAGATTGACGGGGAGATGGAGATACTCCATGAGAAGGTCAAAAAGCAAATTATTAAGGAAGGTCATGGTCAGAAGCCGGCAATATCATCGACATGCTTTTGTAAGTGTCTTGATCACCTATATTGCTCGTGAAAGTAACTTGATGATGTTGCAAGTTCTTTTTTTTCTTGAGACGTGTTAGGCAATAGTGGTGTTTTAAAAAGCCTCCGGCTAGACCACCTAGGCGTTCGCCTTGGCATAGGTGGTTCCTAGGTCGCCCGCCTAGCGCCTGGTCCTAGGTATCTAGTCGGTACCTAGGCTGTCCATCTAGGTTTTGGGAGCGTCTAGGGGAGTGTGGACCGCTTACGTGGACTGCACCCCCGTAAGCCTTGATTGTGATATCCTCCATTGTAGCCTCAAATGTCCTCCAACCTCCTCCGACCTCCTCCAGCCTCCAACTATCAACGCATCTTCTTCCTCATCTAACCTTTAGCAAAACATCCTCCACCCCCCACTTAAACAAAGAAAGAAATCTGCCTACGCATTCTATACAATTATCTTTATTATTAATTGTTGTGATAAATAATAAAAATAGGGAGACTCCTAGGCCCCATCTTGGCCCCTCCTAGTTTCCTAGGCCACGTAGCGCTTTTTGTAACCTTGGGCAATAGCACGGGTGACACATTTTACAATTATCTTTTCATTTTCATTTAATAACTTAGGCTAACTAGGTTATTAATGAGAACATGTTAATGTTTTCACTTAAAACAATTAATATCTAATGTTAAACAGTTCAAACATGATGGTCAATCGCAAAGCTTTTTGTATATTCGTCTGTCCATTTGTTTGTCCTCTGAAGAGTGAGGTTCTGAGTCTACTTCTGAGTCAATTGCTTAGAGATGACCTCATGATTTCTCGAAGAGAGGAGAAGAATGGATGCTTAATAGCGAGGTATTTCTGTGTGGAAAATTCATGTAAGGACATACTATACACTGATACCTTAAGTGCTGTTTGGCGAAGGGTTAACTGGGAGAATAAGTGTCAGTTGCTTCTTGGCAAACTCAAATTTGAGGCCAAAGAAAAACTTCAGTTGTTTATCTTTGTTAGGCCACCATGAATCACTTTAGCTTATTGTTTTTGCGAATCCATTAGGAAATTTAATGGAAATGTAGACAAAGAAAAAGGAAGATATCGACAGTTTGCAGCCATGGCTTTGAGCAGGTATCTAATATGAAATAATGTGTTGTCTCTAGTATGAAATCACGTGTTGTCTGGTGATGGAATAAGGCAGATAGGTGGCTTGATGTTTTATGGTTCAACTTCTGGTTCACATTGATCAAAGTTGGTACTACCAGTGTTAAAAATTCATATACAGCAACGGCTTGCTATTTCTCAAAGCTGGTGAACTCTTGGTTATGCATTTGGCTGAAGATGTTTGCTTTTCTACTAGTACAGATTTGAACAGAATTCATGTCAATTTATATTAGTTTAATGGATGTCAAAGGCTTTTTTTTTTTGTGAACCATGCGGTTTGATTTGGTTTGTTAAAACCAGGTGGTTTGAAGAGTTCCAAGCAATTTTTGGTATAATTGGGTTTTTACTTATCTAGACCAGTTTATGGCCTGTTCTGGTCTTACCTGGTCAGATCAGCTGATCTGATCTGATTCTTATTGACAGTCTTCATGGGTCAAAGAAAGGCAAAAGACTTCTCTGTGCGGTCTTCTATCGCTAACAAATTTGTTTATGGACTATCGTCCTTGTTCATATTTAATGATGCACATGTGAATGCTGCGAAACAAGCTTGGAATTTTTTTCCCCAAAGGAAATTGATTTTTAAAGTTAAGCTTTGCTTACAAAGATACTATCGAACATTGTCCCCATTGTAAAGCATATCCCACTTCCAAACTGAGCATAAGCAATTTTTTCAGAGTAGAATCCTTGAATTCCAGCAACTCAGCATCCTCTTATTGTTTTATTTCATAGTGTATAAACTCGTGACTCGTCAACATGATAAACTATTTGCTTATTTTATGATGAAAGATCTTAATACTACTAACTGTATCACTTGTATAATAATGTGCTAAATCTAAGTTTAAGATATCTGTTGTGCAGTGCATTATCGGGCATGGACTCAGAAAACTTCACACAAATTTGAAGATACTTGGCAAGAACAACGGCCATTTGAACTGGTATTGGGCAAAGGTGTGTATAATTTATGACATCTAGAAGGGAAATACCGAGAGATTGCGAAGTGTGGAAATGATATCATGAATAATATTGAAAACATATACTGTGAATATAAAATTGTATTATCAAAAAGTTTGCTAAGCAGATGTTTATTCTGGTTCTGATGGATGAAAACAATGTGTAATAGACTAACTCTAATTTCAACAGAAAAGAAAGAAATGGCGGGCCTGGGCATTGGTGTTGCCAGCATGAAGAGTGGGGAGCGTGCATTATTCCATGTGGGCTGGGAGCTAGGTTATGGTGAAGAAGGGAGCTTTTCCTTCCCAAATGTACCCCCTACGGCTGATCTCATATACGAAGCTGAGCTCATTGGTTTTGATGATATCAAAGATGTAGGTTGCCCCAGTTTAGTAAATTCACATTTGTTGTTACTTTCTTAATGTTTCACCTCAAATTAAACAGTGTGATTTGTGCTTCATTCGAATATCAGAGAGTAAAGTTCTTCCTGAGATTTCATTGCTCTTTTTTTTCCCTGATAATTGGTCATGTGTCCACTTTATATAGGGAAAGGCTAGAAGCGATATGACAGTGGAGGAAAGGATAGAAGCAGCTGATAGAAGGAAGGTTGAAGGAAATAATTATTTCAAGGAAGAAAAGCTAGAGGATGCTATGCAACAGTATGAAATGGTTATTGATCTCAAAGCCCTTGTTTCATTTTGTTGTGTTATGCTGTTTACTCTTGATCTCATTTAGTCTTTTCTTTCTGTCAGGCAATAGCATATATGGGAGACGACTTTATGTTCCAGTTGTTTGGAAAATACAGGGATATGGCTTTGGCTGTGAAAAACCCTTGCCATCTAAACATTGCTGCATGCTTAATTAAGCTAAAACGATATGAAGAAGCCATCGGTCAATGTACTGTGGTATGTGCATAGATAAGTCAGCACCTCTTCGTATATGATGATTTACTTCTGCTTGGTCTTTGTTATACATGGTTGTTCATGTATGTTTACGTCAGGGTCAGATGCTTGTTGAAAACTATCTTATTTGTCTAATTCATAACATAGCCTTTTTGAAAGCAAATAAACATATTGCCTCATTTTCTGAGTTTTCTCCTTAGCTTTCATTGGAAAAAATATGCCTTTCTTTTGTTTATTTAGGAGCCTGTTGAACTTCTTCCAATATTCAAATCCTAGAGACGAAAAAAATGCCGTTTGCATGTAATTTATATTCATTCTGAATTTTTTTTGGACGTTGATTTTCTTGTACTAGTTTAAGCTTCCTCTTGTTAACATGGAGCGCTTGTATTGAATAATCGGCATCTAAAATGTTAAGAAGCCTTATACTGCTCCACTTTTTTTATCTGGTAATATGCTATCAGTTTTGTTCCTGAGTCAATCTTGTCAACAAGGTTTGAAGTATTGATCGACACCAATACGTATCAGCCGTGTTGTATTGGAATATAAACATCTCATTTTTATCCTGCTAATATGGGCTAATAACAACTAATACAGGTTAATACTAGCTAACAGTGACCAACTCAGGAAGTCATACAAAGTTCGTAAATACCAAATAATATTTGATAGCTTTATTTTAGTGGAACAATATGAAAAATAAGTCAGTGTAGAAATCTTGTGAATCATCTAAACCGCTGAAGTCTAGAAACATACACTAGGAACTTCCAATATGAAATTTCTGTAATTGCCGAAACTTCTGAAAAAACATGCGACAAAACCATCAGCTGATAGCAATATTAAGATTTCAAACCTAGTATCTTTGTTTTTATGCTTTAGAGGCTTTATCACCAGCACCACTATTGTTTTTCAAAACCTGTGTGCCATGAGAATGGGTCAACTATGGAGAAGAACTCGAGTTGATAAAGCTTCAGTGAAGAATTGACAGTGTTTACGAAAGACGCAATTATTAGTCAATGCAATGTCAGGAAGAAAGGGATCTGTCACATGACTGTCTATCTGACAAGTGGATAGATCAAACTTCTTGATTCCACGATTCAGGATTATTTTGCAGTTTTGTCTGTTTTAGAGAAAAAAGAGGGAATTTTAAGTTATGCTCCAGGGAATCATACTCATCTTTTAAAACACAGTATTATCTAAGGAGAAAAACTGAATTTGACTTCTAGAAGAGCATTGGAACTTATCAGATTTTTCTGGTTAGGATCATCTAGTTGGAGTATTTGTGAGCAAGATATTGTACCAACTAAGCTAAAAGGAAATTTTGATGTTTTTAGTTGACAGAGCCGCCACTAGTAGGAGGTTCTACCATAACCTTTCTGATCTTTATTTTGATTATTTTGTTTATTCATTATGGGTAGGGGAAGAAAGGAGGTGGGCGCTTTGTGTTCTTGTTTAGGAACCCGCTACGTATGTTATATTGAGCTCCCTCAATGATATCTTAAAATCAGCAGTCAATATCTATGTTTATCCAGTGGTTGTATGTTAAGTAACTACATCTACTTGTGTGACTGATCGTTCCTTGAAGGAAATGCAATTCTTATTTTCCTTATATTACAGAGTACTAGAATATTTTCTCCATGTTTTTTGGTGGTCTGAAAGTATGGGAAAAGACTCCCATGAATTTTTGAAGTTGAGAAATCATCTGCATTGTTTGTGATAGCTAAAATCCAAGAAGATGAGTTAAGAGAGAGAGTTCTCCAAATTATACATAGGTTCTTCCTGGAGCAAGTACAATTGAAGTAATGTTTATGTTCAGTACATGAGAAGTCAGAGCTCCAAAGTTTATAGTTACTAGTTAGCATGGATGCTGGAAGCACATGTGTCATGTAACTAGAGAACTGTGTATTCGGGTAACATGATTAATCGTGCAGAATCCCCCCCCCCCCCCCCCTCTTTCCCATCCCCCTCCCTCTCTCTTTCTCTGGCTAGCATTTTGCTTCGTTAATAGCTGATACACACTATTATTCCAACCTACGCCCTTCATTTTTGTCTATTCCCTTATCTACATTTAGCTTGTTTTTTTAGGAGCCACAGATAGGTAATTCTACAAAATTACTTTCTTGCTACTTTAATATGAATCATCAGTGAAATTAACTCTGGAGGGCTGTGATTTTCAGCTATCTTAACTCTAGTCTCATGTTTAATCTTGTTCTAGAATCCTTTATTTGTTCACTTTATTTTGTATGAAAGTTGAGACTGGCTTAGTTGGATACATAAAATTTGTGACCTAATTGCTCAAGCACGCTGTTGTTGTTCTTAGGTTCTGTCCGAAGATGAAAATAATGTGAAAGCACTATTCAGACGTGGGAAGGCGAGAGCAGAACTTGGGCAGACAGATTCTGCTCGGGAGGACTTTGAAAAGGCCAGAAAACATGCTCCACAGGACAAAGCTATTGTAAAGGAGCTAAGACTACTTGCTGAACATGATAAAGCTGTTTATCAGAAGCAGAAAGAGTTGTATAAAGGTATTTTTGGACCTAGGCCTGAGGCAAAACCGCAATCTGATCGAAAAAATCGGCTTATTATCTTCTGGCATTGGCTGGTTTCTCTGTTTTGTCGCCTGTTCAAGCTCCAAAGGCATAAAGAAGACTAAACTGATAGTGCTCGGTGGTGAGTGCTAATCTATACAGATATACTAAATACATCTTAAGAAAATGTATTGGCACTGAGATAATGTTTGGTTTCTGATTAACTACTGAATGATTAAAACTATCTCAGTTTTGTCTTTTCTTTCGCTTTACAGCTTAAGTAATTTATCTAAGTTCCATTCCAGAAAATCATTAATTTGAGGTAAGAAATTTAGTCATCAAAAAGAAAAGAATGTTATGGACATAAATTTTTTTTGGGTTGATGAATTAAGTTATCTTCTGTTGTGACTATTGTGAAAGGGATTATTTAGTTTTACTGCTGAAGATGGTGGATTGGTGGGTGATAGATGTTTTTTTATGTTTCAACCTCTTGATGAAATCAGCAACCTTTCTCATTATTTTGCTTTAAAATGTTTGTCTTTAACTTATTATCAATCACACCTGAGCCCTATAAGTTTTGTTATGTCAGGGAACTTTGGTGTTAATTGGCCGGCTACAAGAGCATCAGATTTGTTATTTCTTTCTGGCTTCAGGAGGATGTCGAGTTTGATGCATGTATCAATATTAGAAACAGTGTTGAAAGCCTATAAGAACTCGATCGGTAAAATTATCTATAACTGACAAGATTTTACTTCGGTCCTGCATTTCTCACTGCAATATTTGTGACTGATCAGAGATGACAATATGCCAGTTCCTTTTTGATTGGATATTTCATCCTGGCCTCTAAAATTTTGTTGGTGAACTTTTCGTTGTTTCTAGTTCTTTACCATGTGTTAAAAATTTTGTTTGCTTTGTGTCTTTTTTGTGTTTGAAATTGCAAGGCTGCATATGGTGTTCTCTGTCATCTAAAGAGGTAGATGTTTAGAACAATTCAAAATGTCAAAAGTGTTTACTGCTGAATCTAACATGACATTGCTTTATTTCCCTCCCCAAGTTTATGCTATGTCTTCATTGTACAATTTATCCTTCATTATTTGAAGTATAAGGGAAATGGTTTATCAATAGAGGATTAGGAGAAATTCACATAGAATTGGGTGGTCATAAAAGATGACTTTATGTGTGACACGATATAATTGATTTCTTGAGTGGGCAACTACTGTTACATGAAAATGCTTGGTATGTGTGGTTGCTTTTGCTTTCTTTCTTTTTGATGAAAAATGAACAGCAGTGTTACCTTATCCATGATAGTGTGATTACCTTGCCTTATTCTTGCATTGTGGAAACATGATCCAACTTGTTGACATGATATCTTTTCTGAGTCATCCAAGTTACTATTGCGTTCTAACTAAACGTCAAGTTTGTTGGCCTTTATGACAAAATAAAATAATTAAATTAGATGGACTTTGGTTTAAAATAAATAAATAAATAAATAAGTCACAGATATATACTAGAGGCATCATAATCCAACAGTTAATTTTCGTGCGTTGAAGTACCGTGCAACCCAATTTAAGTTCCTAGCCAATAACGGCGCGTTCTACTTGCTTACAAACGTTCCTTGCTTCTATAAGCTACAATGAATAGGCTTGTTTTGCTGTCCCTCTAGAATCTGTGGATGTGGAAGTTGAGAATCTCATGCTCGTTTCTTGCTTCCAAGCTCCATGATTCACTGCTGAAGAACCTGGCTTCTTCTCTTCCTCTTTGGCAACATGAACCATCAAGGCTATTGCCTTTCGTAATCTCTTCTGCCGCGATCATCTTGAAATCTGCTTCATTCAACCATTTCCTTTCTGATCCTTCGATTTGAGCTAAATCCTTCTTCATTTGTTGCTTCTCTCTCTCCATCTCCCTCTTCTCTGCTGCTTTCTTTTTGATTTTGTTAAAGTGTACAATTTGCAGGGCTATCTTGTGGTTCTCAAGTCTCCTTTACTTATAGGGGAAGCTTGATTATCCATCTTATCCTCATTGGATAGGAGCTTCTTTTCTCTCTTTTTGTGGTTCTTAAATTTTCTGTTCCTGCGCGAAGCATCAGCTGTGCTTCTTGGCTTGCCTTATCTTTTCAGTTCTTATGAGTTCTGTTTAGATAAGGTCTTGACTGAAAGGCTGCTTGTTTTCTGTTGTGGTACTTTCAATCCCTGGGTTATTAGTTTGCTAACAAGTGTGATGTATTTGGAATCATGTAGTCTGCTCTTAAGAACATTTTAATGTAGAATTTACCTGAAACCAGTCGTCTAACCTAACTTTTCACAATGATCGGAAGAAACCTAGTCCTATCGAGCCTAACCCTAAATTATTCTGCCTTGAGTACGCCATCAAACTCACAAGTTTGAAATACAACAAACCAAAATAATTGAAGCAAAATGGTAAATGTTTTCCTTTATCTTTTATGAGAATAAAACTAGGATAATCTATTTCCTCATTGTGTGAAAGAAGTGGATTCTTCCTCCCTTTATTAGGCTATATCTTGTGTTGGAATTGGAATGCAAGCCTAAAGGAGGCGGCGGCAGAGGAGGGCGACACCATGGGTGGGGGTGGGGGAGAATTGAATAGAATTGCTATAGTTTTTTTGACAAGACTTAGAAAATGCAGTTGAAATATAATAAGTGAAAAACAAAAAACAAACAGACAAAAACACACACGAGATTATTTATAGTGGTTCGGATTAAAATCCTACGTTCATTCTTCCTTCTTGTGAATGGTCTTACTCACTATGGCTAGAGTTCACCTGAATCATAACTCGATTCAGTAGGCTTCAAAGACTATACATGGGAATCTACATAAAAGCAGTCATATAGCGTAATTCTTGACAATGACCGGAAGAAACTTAACCTATCTAGCTAAGCCCTCAATTACACCGGCTTAGTATGCCGTCAAACTCACGAGTTTGAAATACAATCAATCAAAATAGTTAAAGCGTAAAAAGAACAATCTTATAGTCCTTTATCAAAGCATTCTTCAAATCGATAAAGATAAAGATCCGTGAAGAAGCGGTGTAGCAATGTAAGCGTAAGGTCTTGCTAAATCAAACTCCGATAAAAAGTGCGTCAAGAAGAAGCTGAATGAGGCTCAAGGGATTTGATCAACTCTCTCTCTCTCTCTCTTTCAAACCCTTAAATAAAGATATCTTCTTTTGTGTATTTGCCTCCTTGAACTTTGTTATCAATTATGATCTTTAACTCCCCTTAAATAGACATTGATAGGAAAGGAATGAGATACCCAAAGTTGAGTGCAAATAGGCGATCAAACGGGTCAACGAACGGTTGAGATTAAATCATAAAAACTACCAAATTTCGTCATAATGATCAATGGTGAATCATGACTATCGATGGTCCCTTAATGATCATTAATGATTCAATTGTAGCCATCGATGAAGCTGATTCTGGTTTCTAAACTAGCCATCGATGAAGTCGATTTTGGTTTCTAAATTTATTCGATTGTCTTTTGTAACCATTGATGGTTCCCTATGACCATCAATGGGTCACCGTAGACCATTCATGGTGCAAATTCATGTTTTTATTTTTCTCCAATCAACTCTTGTAACATGATGATATGTTGATCATCGATGGTTGCCTCTTGATCATTTACGGTTCGAAGGCTAAAATCAACGTTCGTGTTGATTTTTGCATCATTTCGAACCACATATTGCTCGCACCTGTTTATACCCGAAGTGTGTCATCTCACAAAACATATCAGCAGTAAATGAGAGTTTGTTATTATTCGAACAAGAGATATTGTATGAAAAATGTTCTAACAATCCCGTGCGAACAACGTTCTAACAATTTTTCCCTTTTGATAATCAAAACTCAAAATTTAAAATACAAAAGTTAATATATGGTGATATATATATTTAGTATAAAAAAAGGCACATAACATGTTTCATGCAAAAGATATATGATATGCAAAACTCCCCCTACAAATGTGCATACATGAAAGTATTAAATGTGTACAACTTTTCTAAGGACGCCCC
>BQKN01067834.1:27452-70120 GCA_022839385.1 Asparagus kiusianus | reverse complement strand
CCCCCCCCCCCCCCCCCCCCCCCAAAACAAAGCATCGAGTGTTCAAAAATCTTTAAAACCAAAGATCAATCATGAAATCAATTTGAAAAGTTTTATAAAACACAAACACTCATGAAATATTTTAAAATTTTACCTTTCCCCTAATTTTGTTATTAGCAAAAGAAAAAAACACATCGAGGATATGTAATATTCTTAATAATTCAAATAAAAATTATTCAAAAGTGAAAGGAAGAGAAACACATACTGGTTCACAAAAAACTTTGTAGAAAATAGCACAAGACGTACACATGTAACTTCAAAATACAAGAATCATGATTATAAGTTATATTAAAATTCACACATAAACTATGAATATATCGATAAATAGTTTGTAAAATCAAGAATAAAAGTAATTACATTAGCTCATAAAATAAATTCGGATATATCTTATCTAGTTTGAACCCATTTTTATACACAACTTGAATTATCTTAATCTTTTGAAAAGGCCTAAAATCTCGATCTATCACCTCAAACATTAAGGAAAATTTAAGAGGAAGAACGATAGTATTTGGAGAACGATATACACCATCTCTAAATATAGAAAATATTTAGTATAGGATGGATATCCTTGAGATATTACACATTTATATCCACAAGTGATGGTCTTTGACCTTCTTTTAACAAATACACTAATGTGTTGTGGAAATAGTATTGAGATTACAAATACACAATCAAGTTATAATATAGTACAATGTTGATCCTACAAGGAAGTTCTATAGGAAATATTCTAAGTTGGATCTTAAGAGTTGTGTGTAGACAAAAAGGAGTGAGAATTAAGAGATATAAAGAGTGTGTGATTTTTTGCACGTGAAAAAAAACTAGAAAATAGGAGAGAAATAGAGTGATAATAAAGGCAAATGAGAACAAACAAATGGGGAAAGTAAAGAAAATAGAAAAGAATAAAATCAAAAGGAGAAGAAAAAACAATCAAAAAGAGCAAAACTAAAGCAAGTAAGATGGAAAAAAATCAAGTAGATACAATAAGAATCTAGAATTAAATCTATTAGTTATTTCATTTAGAATTTATAAACTATTCTCTTTTTATCACATTTTATTTTAGATTTATTAAACATAAACTATCAAACTACTTTAAAAACATAATTTATTAAATTATCATCCAAGTAAAATCAATATTCATGAGAAAAATAATAACTAGGTAGTAATTCTAGAATTCATAAATATAATCTATCAACCCACTCAAGATAAGTATAGATTATTTATACTTGTAAAATTATTATTCTATCAATTAGTTCTCTAGTTAATTATCCTAAGCATGATCGTTTTATCACATTTAAGATTTATGAATTACTTTTTTTATAACATTTTACTTTAGATTTATTAGACATAGACTATCAAACCACTTTAAAAACATAATTGATCAAATTATCATTCAAGTAAAGTTAATATTCATGAAAATAACAACAACTATATAGTAATTCTAGAATTCATAAGTGTCGATGGATGATATCAAAAGTCAATGAAAGAAATTATCAGATTGTCGAAGGTCCTCTAACCCTCTAAATGTCCAGTTCTGATGTGGGTTGTTCTTCCCTACACAGATAGAAAATTATAAGAGGGCGGGGTTGGGTTCTCCGATTGTTTCACCGATGATCAAGTCAGTAATTTGCTTGAATGGAGAAGTAACTGAATTGTAGAAGTTCTTAAGCACTGTGGGTAGAGATCAAGAGCTTACCTTTATGCTAAAAATAGTAACCATATATATATAGTGGCAGTAAAGGGGTAGGATGGTAACTTCGATCGAGTATGGGTTGGCGACCAAGTCAGCATCTGCTTTATAGGTGTTGGTCGACGAGTGGAGGAGATGTCACTTCCGCATTTAATGTGAAGTGACTGGAGACGTGCAGTGTCGACGTGGTCCGATGTGTCATAAAAACTATACATGACAGAGAAATGATGGTGTCCATTATACATTTAATGACATTTATTATAAGGTGATCATCTGTCAGAGCGCGGGAAGGGGCTCGAGGTAGTCATCGCCTTTCTACTCGTCCAGCAGAAGGTCGAGAAGTACCGCCTTTTGAGTCGTCTTAGTGAGATGTCAGTTGAATGGTCGGTCAAGTAGGTTGATCAAGAAGTCGACCTAGTCAGGGGTCGACATGTAACGCCTTTTGGGTCGCCCTCGCGAGATGTCAACATATCGAGTCTTTCAAGCTGGGTCTTTGGTTATCTTGCAGTGAAGAGCTGGCTCGATTACGTATAATGTGAGATACTTGTTTGCTATTAATTGAAGATTACTTTTGAGCACTAATAATAAGTTTTACCTATAAAATCATTGAAGATGAGTATAAATTATTAAATCTTTCTTCTAGCAATTAGTTCTCTAGTTGATTATCCTAAGCATGATCATTTTAAGCACAAGAGAGTGATCCACAAATTATAATAAAAAATCAATTTCATACAATTCTAGAATTGTTACAATAATTAGTTCCTCATTTTACAAAATAAAAACAAGTAAATAAAAACATAAAAGAATAATAAAATAAATGTAAACTATAAGCATAAAGAAAATTTGTCTAATAAAAATAAAAGAGTATAAAAGTGAATCTACATTACAAAAGTAAAATACATAAAAATAATTAAAGAACATAAATAATAAATAATAAAATAAAAGAGCATGAAAGTAAATCTAAGCTACAATACATAAAAATAAATTTAATCTATGAACATAAAAAGAAAATAAAATCCTAAACATAAATTTCTAAAGCAAGAAAATAAAAAAGTTACATAGCAACGGGGTGGGCCCTTGAAAGAAAATCATCTTCATCTTCATCTCCATCAATAAAGAAGAAGAATTTTTTTAAAAGGTGGAGAAAATTTATTTTTATTAATTATAAATAATGTTTATAATTTTGAATGGTCTTCTCAATTAAGAGTAACCATTCTCTCCAAATACAAATTATTACACTCAAACCCCTTACATTTTATCCTTATTTATAGCCTACAATAATTAACAATAGCCCTTTAATTTGGCTTGGGGAGCAAGGATTAAATCTAAGCAAAAAACAGTTTATGTTACGAATCAATTGGTTAGCCACATGGTTGGCTAACCGGTTGGCCCTTGGTTGGTTCTTAACAAAATTGATTCTTTATTTAACTTGTTAACCTGATTTTTTTTATTCATTTGGCTTTTATGGGTCCCTTTTAGCTTGATGTTGGGCTTCAATAGATGGTGGGAAAATGAGGGAATTTGACTTTTTGGGCTCTTATTTATTCACTCTTCATTAACCTACAAATTAAGATAAAATGTGTTATTAGTGATATATTTATTTAAATAAAATAGATAATAAGGGTATAAAAATGTGATGATCATACACTCAATTTTATCGTCGAGTAATAGTGTGTGGATCTTTGATCATCTTTTTCATGAATACACTCTTTTTACTTGATATTTTTTAGCAAATATGTACTTTGTCCATGTATAAAAATTTTGGTATTCTATTCAAGTATAGATTGAGGTCAAACTTTGTGATATATTCAAAAACACTTTATGAACAACATATAAATGTATTTATTCTTATTTTCACAATACTAAACACAATAAATATAATACTAAATTATAAAAAGTAATATGAAACATATTGTGAAACATCATGTTTATCAATCATCCATGTATAACTTTATGTGCACATATAGCATATATAAATGTGTAAAACATGTGAACTAGTATGATAAACTTATGCCCATATTGCAACAGATAACCTTATCTGAATATATCTTGTAAAAGCATAAACATAGGCATGTCCAAAAAAATTTATTTTATTAAAAAATAAAAAAATAAATTTTTATTTTGTTTTTATTTTTATTTTTTATAAGAAAACAAGAAGAAGAAAGAATTTTTTTTTTTTGCTTTTAAGATATAAAAAGAACCAAAGAAAAGAAAAATAAAAATAAAATTAAAAAATTATGTACATATAACAAGTTTGGTGAGCACGCATAAAGGTACTAACTAAACAGATATGCAATACCAGCACATAAAAGTAAGTACATGCGAGAGTATCTCATGCATCACCCAAAAATATGCATACAACAAGAGTTATAGAATATACCTAAAGCTTACTCTTATGAGAAGATGATAAAATATTCATCAAATCTGTATCTCCTCATATCTGTATAGACCAAAGATTGGATTTTGATAATATGAATCTGCAAGCAATCACATTGTATTGCATCAATCCTCGATTGACCTGTAAATCTACAGAAAGGTAGATAATTGTGACCTAAGTATTCACATAAGTCTACGTTGGTTAGCAATGAGGCCTTTTGGTACCCAAATCTGTTTGGCTATTTTGATCCCACATCTCATACGATAGCTCATAGAAATATGTTTAATTTTTTTCCATATAATGAGCATATATAATGATAAATTTTATTGAAAATAGGATCAAAACAACTAAGATTATTTTCTTTTATAAAAGAATACTGAAACTTTTTATGTTTTTCAGAATATGAATAACCAAGTCTAGTTTTAGCTTTTGTAAATTGTTGAGTAGAAAGGACCATGTTAAGACCTTTTGAGCCCAATAAAATTCTTCACAGCATTTCCCAAATTACTATTTCTGGACTTTAGGTGTTCATTTTAGGAAACAATAGTGGTTCATCAAGTTTTAAACTTTACTTGTTCATAATACAGCTCACAAAATAACTCATTTACCTTAACATCAAGTTTTTCTTTTTCATATTGATTGTTTTCAAGTTGCTTACATAAACAAGAGATTTGATTTTGTAGCTTAGAATATTGTCTACACATGAAAGAAGTGATATCATGAGATGAATTATCTAAATTCAAATTCGAAGAAGAAATTTTCACTTATTATTTGATCAAAAATTATTTTCTTTCTTTAAGTTTGTATTCATTCTTTTTGTTACTTCATGCTTTTCAGTAATTTTCTCAATATTAACCAACATCTCCTTATATTTAGAATATAAATCGTGATACGAAAGATATGCCTCTTCGGTTGAACTTTTACTATCAGAGCCACCCAAAATACCTTGATCTAAATCTGAAATTAAAGCTTTTCTTCCCATGAGATATAAGTGTGCTCTTTTTTCATCATCGCTCGAGCTACTCTCCGAGTCCTCCCAAATAGTCGTTTTGGAACGTTTGTCCTTCCTTTTATAGTTCTTTTTGTTCAATGAGCAATTCTTCTTTAGATGGCTAGGTTTACATCGAAAATAAGTTAATTCAGTATCAGAATCATTAAAATTATATTTATTGATCCCATTTGTATAGTATTCCCGTTTATCTTGTAAGAATTTTTGACCATCCTTTGACTTGAGGAAGGATTCGTAGCCTTTAATAATTTGATCAACTTGGTTATTTTCTTCCACAGAAATTGAGCTCGGGTTTTTCTTCTTCATAGACCAGGATTTTTCCTTCTTAACTTAGAAGGTTAACGACTTGATCTTTGAGTCTTCTTTTGAGCCATATTCTCTTTCTTTTAGCCTAACTTTATATGTGCCGAGATTGCCTACAAGTTCTTCAAGAAATAGTTTAGAAAAATTTTAAAGTTTTTCGATAGCCGTTACCTTAGGTTCCCAATCCCGAGATAGAGAACAGAGCATTTTTATGCATAGCTACTTGTTTTTGTTTTCATTCCCTGGAGCTTTTGATTTATTCATTATGTCAGTGAAACACATGAACATGTCATATATGCTCTTCGAGGCCTTCATCTTAAAGTTTTCGTACTTGCTTACCAATATTGTAAGCTTGGCCTCTTTTACTTATGAAGTTTCTTCATGAGTAACTTCAAGTGTCTTCCAAATTTTCTATTGATACGAGTTGCCATGCGAGCACCCTTTGGTCGCGGAATTACCAAAAGGTGGGTTGAGAAGAAAACAACCAAAACACAAGAACAATTCAGTGTGGCGAAGAAAAATATCTTCTCTAGATTATGAAGAATCAATTATTACAAATCTCTCCCTCACAGAATCAAGAATAACCTCTCAATCATCTCTAAACCCTAATACAATGATTAGAATCTCTCTTAATTACCTCTGATTGCTTAGAAACCCTAAAATAATCCTTTATATATGTGTACAAATGTGGATGGCAATCTGGTAAATAACCAAGCCTAAAACCAATAAGAATTCGTGTGAACAGAAACCCAACCAAACCAGGAAACCGTCGATGAGTCGACTCATGACTGAGATGAGTCGACTCATGATCTCATATGAGTCGACTCATAACTGATGAGTCGACTGGTCAGAGACTTTTGCTAACAGGGCTTGATTTCGTGAGTCGACTCATGACAGGCATGAGTCGACTCAACTTGATGAGTCGACTCATGTACATGTATGAGTCGATTCACGAGCTGAAAACTGGATTCTTCGAATCTGCTGCTCGTCGTCTCGTTCCACGCTTCCACCTGCGTTTCACTGTACTGTTTTACATCCCTATTCTCATGCTATTATGAGAATCATCTATCCTCAAGCTCCCATGAGGATCGCTAAGTTCCGAAGAGAAGATACACCTGTATCACCTATGCAGTAGGATAATTAGAGACAATGTTAAATTCTTCAGCAGTAAGAGAGCAATATAAAGTATTCATACTTTTCGAATTATAAGAGTAAATATGTTTGTCTTGTGGAGACCACTCGTCCTTAGTTAGGACAACAGTAACAACTTCTACCTTGGCAGTAGGTTCCTTACACCCATGTTCTACACTTTCTCAAACATCGAAACTGGTTGACAAGAGAAAAACTCACATACAGGCTTTCCAATATGTGTAGTTGGTGCCGTAAAAAAGGACGGTTGATGACGTGTTCTTTAGGAAAAGCTAAAGCGGTCTTAACATCTTTACTTTAGGTTGTGATACCTAAATATGAGTAACGAAATTCTGATACCACTTGTTGAAACTAGATTGCAAGCCTAGAGGAAGGTGAATAGGGTTGCTACAGTTTTTTTGACAAGACTCGAAAAATACAACTGAAATATAATAAGTGAAAAATAAAAAGCAAACCAACAAAAGAACACACGAAATTTTTAGTGGTTCGAAACAAAATATTTTGTCCACTCTTTCTTCTAGCGAAGGGTCTTTCTCACTATGACTAGAGTTGACATGAATCACAACACGATTTAGTAGGCTTCAAAAACCAAACTCCGGAATCCTGAAATTAGTTATTTAACCTGACTCTTCACAATGGCAAGAAGAAAAGTAGCCCTACCTAGCGTAACCCTCAATTACCCAGACTTGAGTACGTCATCAAACTCACAAGTTTGAAATACAACTAATCAAAATAATTAAAACGCAAAAAGAACAATCTTACAATATTTATTAAATTATTTTTCAAATCGGTAGAGATAAAGATCTGTGAAGAAGCGATGTAGCAATGTAACGTAGGGCACTCCTCGCAGAATCAAAATCCGATAAAAAATGCATCAAGAAAAAGATGACTGAGGCTCATGTGATTTGATCAACTCTCTCTCTCTCTCTCAAACCCTAGAATAAAGATTTCTCCTTTTGTGTATTTGTCTCCTTGAACTTCCTTATCAATTATTATATCCAGCTCTCCTTAAATAGACCTTGTTAGGAAAGAAAGGCGATACACAAATTTGAGTACAAATAGGAGATCAAATTAACCAATGAATGATTGAGATTAAATCTTTAAATTGTCAAGTTTCATCATAATCATTGATGATGAATCAAAACCATCAATGATTCCTTGGTGATTATTGATGGTTCACTTGTAGCAATCGATAAAACTGATTCTAATTTCTAAATATCTTCGATTATCTCCTATAACCATCGATAATTCCTTATGACCATCAATGGATCATTGTAGACCATCGATCGTGCCAATTCCTGTTTCTATTTTCTCTTATTGGCTCTCTAACTACCGGTGAGATACTAATCATTGATGGTTACCTCCTGACTATCGATGGTTACCTCTTGACCATCGATGGTTTGAAGTCTAAAATTAATGTTCTTGTTGATTTTTACATTGTTTTGAACCACATCTTGATTGCACAGGTTTATACCTAAAATATATAATCCCACAAAATATATCAATAGTAAATGAGAGTTTGTTATTATTCAACTAAGAGATATTATATGAACAACATTCTAACAATCTCGTACGAATGATGTTCAAACTGTTGGTATTCTGAGGGCAAACACAAACGCTGAGAGAGAAGGTCAAACACAATCAAAATAACGACACGAACACAAACAAATGAATTTTACTTGGTTCGGCAAGTTTCCTACGTCCGCGGGGTAAGAAAGTGATGGGTTTTCACTAATAGAGAAGGATAGTACAAATAGATATTACAAATTCACTCAAAATCTCTCAAACAAACCTCTCAAATCTCTCAAACAAAACTCTAACCAAATTGCTCAGAAAAACTCTCTCTTCTGTGCACAAAACAAACCCCTTTTTCAACTCTCCAAAAACCCTAAAATCATGTTTGTATTTATACCAAACACAAATCCCAATCAGAACAGGTAACCGTAATCAGGCCCAAATCCGACTGGCGTTCAACCGTCGAAATCGTCGTGGTCGACCGACTAGAAAGACAGAAACCAAAAATCGATTACAGGGTTTGGCGGTGGACCAACCAAAGTACAGAAACACACCATGTACTCGTGCACGTTTCCAGTCAACCGCACATGTTGCCGCGATCGACCGGACAACACCTAGACTGTTTCCTGCTTTGTTATTTCTAAACTTCGTTGTTGTTTTTGTCGTTTCTACAATTCTCCACATCGGCGAAGTTTTCCAAAACTAAGCCGACACTAATACCAACCAAACGTCACACTTGTCACGTCCAGTACGAAATAAAAACAATCCACGACAACGGACTCAATCCATAACAAGTCGAGAACCCAAACGAGAATACGAACAAACTCCAAAATATCGGTATCAACTCATCAAGTTGACTGCATCAAAATGACTGCCTACATATCCTCTTGTCCAAGGAATCAAGCCACACGTAATTCATCCAAATGTCCTCAAATGTCCTCAAATGACCTCAATCAAATAGAAAAATTCTCAATCCTTCACCAACCATTCGATCATCAACACTAACCAATCTGTAGTTGATCACGCCCCTGTTGGCCTCAAAGTGAAAAGACAAACTCTCTTCCAAACTTGCATTTCTCCCACCAACTCTGTCTTGGAGCTCAACTTCTCAATCCTATATGTAGAAGAAACACAATTACCAAACACCTCCAACTGAGGTGAATCAACGACCATAGCCAAATCTGAACTGTGTCCATCAGCTACACTCGAATCAACAAGCTCATCATCTGCATCAACACCAACATGATCCACAATATGTGTCACCTCAGCTGGAATCCCAAACGATAAAGAATAATCTGGAGAACAAGGAGTAATCTCCATCAAACGTGAAATAGAATCACTCTCCACCCGCTGCGATATCTCAATGATATGTCCAACACTCTCCACCTGCTGAGAGTCAAATGTGACAATACTGCTAAGAATAATATCAGAATCTCATAACTGGTAACCAAACATGCCTCTGAATCCTAAATATGCACTCGGATCAAATTTCACATCCTTGATGTGACTATATGCTGGGCATCTAAATATCCGAAGTAACCTAAAATCTGAAGCAGCTCCACCAGATCTAAATATTCCAATCGCGACAGACGGCAACCTGTAAAAATAAGATGGCTCCAATATGTCAAAGCCTCAGCACACAAACTCCTCTACAAACTACCGTTTGACATCAAACACCGATCATTCTCCAGCAATGAACAACCCATTAAATTTGTCATCTCATCTCATTGCCCTAATATTTTATTTTTAATGAAGTGTCTCAAACTGCCTTGAGCTAGGCACAAATACAGAAAATGATCTCTCTTGTACTTCCTATCAAAATCAAAACTAGGTGAATTTATATTTCTGCCTATACACTTCTTCCGCATGTTGTTGACTATTAGGTCTTCACTCAAACGGGACTTAGTTGCAACCCATAGATGCCTAGAACAATCTTCAACATAGGAAGCAAATATTTATTACCTTCCAATGATGCCTTTTTGGAAAACCCCTAAATGCCTATGTGAACATCATCTAGAAGGCCCTTCGCTTGGTGACTAGAAGTGCCAAACTTCACATTGGTCTTCTTGTTCACACCAATATGTTCACAGGACTTCAAATTGCAGGTCAAAACACCTCTCTCCAATCCATGCACGAAATCAACACTCGAATATCCCAGCCTCCTCAAATGCCACAGTCTAGCCGAATCAATAAAAGTCGTCAGCACTCCACTTATCACAGTGCTCCTAATTAAATAATACAAATTATTCTTTCTGACGCCCTTTATTACAATCGTGGACCCTATTATGACCTTCAGAGATACATCCTCTAAGATCACCTTATAGCCCGCTGCCTCCAAAACTCCAAGTGAAATGATGTTCTTCGATAACTGCTGAATGAACCTCACTTCCTTCAACTCCCTAGTCACCCCGTCGTACATTCTGATTCGAACTGTTCCAATACCACCAATAGAGCATTCATGATCATTACCCAAGAGCACAACATCCCCTTTTTTCAACTCCTCAAAGCTGGAGAACCAATCCCTCCTAAGATAAATATGGTATGAAACATCTGAATTTAACATCCACTCCGTAGAGTTGGCATCACAAACTGATGGTAGTGCAGGGCACGAGTAGCCCGAAAAATCTGAATCTGAATTGTCACCACTAGCCTTGGCAACATTCATCTTTGAAGCTTGTATAACTTTTCCCTTATTCTTCCCGGCTCGATCTTTTAACTTTGGGCATTCAGACTTCCAATGTTCATCTTCTTTGTAAAAAGCACATTGATTTTTACCAACTGAAGGATGTGCTCCTCTAGACTGCGACCTCCTATTTCGGTTTGGACTTTTCCCTCTTGCGGTCAATGCCTCCGCTACTATATTATTAGTAGACTCCTTGTCTTTCTTCCTAAGCTGATAGTTCACAAGTGCAACAGTGACCTCACTATATGAAAGAGATGTCTTTCCATTAATTAGGGTAAGAACAAATATCTTATATTCCTCGTCAGGTAAGGAACTCAACAGCAACAATGTCTTGTCCTCATCATCGATCATAATATCCACATTCGTCAAATCCGCAAGAAGCTTCGTGTAGTTATTCATGTGATCACTAATTGAGATTTTCTTCTTCAACTAGAAACGGTAAAGCCTCCTTTTCAAATGCAAGCGGTTCTTAACACTCTTTGTTAAATACTTGCTCTCAAGAATCTTCTAAATATTCTTTGTCGAAGTCTCATTGATCACATCATACTTTAGATCTTGTGTTAAACAAGGCCTAATGACGCCACACACCGTCTGATTCATCTTCTTCCAAACCTTTTCTTCAATGTCGTTCGGCTTGTCATCTAACTCCAAAGTATCTTTCAAATTTTGCACGTTCAGCGCATCCAAAACTTCACATCTCCATAATCTAAAGTTGTTCGTGCCATTAAACTTTTCAACATCTATCTTCATAAAGTGGATATTCAAATTTTGAACGGTTTTCACGCTAGAAAAATCACTCTCAACACCTCCTTTCTCAACCATTTTTCTCAAAACACTAACAAACCAATGTGAAATAAACTGAAAGATAGATTCAAACTGCGAGAAAGGTAGATTTTTACCTCCAACTGAAACCCTAATAAGAGCCTCCAAAAGATCTCACCCTCACACGACAGAAAATAAGATCCACAACAATAAAAATCCCAACTTTGCCTCCAACTGAAGTCCTAGACGAGTTTCCAAAGTGATCTACTCCTCCACCTAACCCAAGCGTAGCCTGGTGCTCTGATACCACTTGTTGGGGTTCCGAGGGTAACCACAAACGCTGAGAGAGAATACTAAACACAATCAAAATAACGACACAAACACAAACAAACGAATTTTACATGGTTCGGCAAGTTGTCTACGCCCACGGGGCAAGAAAGTAATGGGTTTTCACTAATAGAGAAGGAGAGTATAAATAGAGATTACAAATTCACTCAAAATCTCTCAAACAAACCTCTCAAATCTTTCAAACAAAACCCTAACCAAATTGCTCAAAAACTCTCTTTTCTGTGCACAAAACAAACCTCTTTTTCAACTACCTGAAAACCCTAAAACCGTGTTTGTATTTATACCAAACACAAATCCCAGTCAGAACAGGAAACTGTAATCAGGCCTAAACCCGACTAGCGTCGACACCCAAAATTATCGCGGTCGACCGACCAGAAAGATAGAAACCAAAAATAGATTACAGGGTTTGGCGGTCAACCGCGATGGTCGACCGGCCAAAGTGCAGAAATACACCATGTACTCGTGCATGTTTCCGGTCGACCGCACATATTGTCGCGGTCGATCGGATAGCACCCAGCCTATTTCCTGCTTCGTTTTTCCTGAACTTCGTCGCCGTTTTCGCCGTTTCTACATTAACATCTTAAAGTAGACATCTCTTCAATTTAGTTCAGAGAACCCAGTTGTTGTTAAGATTTGCAGTCAAAAAACAAAAAATGATTGGAAGCCGAGGGAAGAGGAGAGGACTGTACAAAATAATTGGAAGTTGAGAAGAAAGTGCTTCCCTAGGGATTGTTCTAACTTTGGTAGGGAGGCTTTTTTTTTAATTATTATTATTATTTTATCTTATTATTATTTTGTGGTGGGGGAGGATACTATAAAATGAACTAAAAAGTCAGTAAAAAAAATCCCTCCAAATTATAAAATGAACTAAAAAGTCAGTAAAAAAATCCCTCCAAATTGGAAGGATTCAGGAGGAGAGTAAAAGTGAACTACAGAAGCAAAACAGGCAACCCTCCTCTCCTTCCCTCCAACCAAGCATAAAGTCTTAAAAAAACATCTATCCCTCCACCTCAATGTATCAATCAAGTATTCAAACCTGTAGGCAACACCTAGCGTAGCTGAAAGGCAAGGCCCTTAGACAACCAAGTATCAATCAAGTATTCAAACCCGTAGGCAAAACCTAGCATAGCTGAAAGGCTTGTTAACGCTACAATTTACAAAGCTGTAGGGCATGCCCTTTTCGAGTCTTTGACCGTCCAAAAGCAAAGCCTCCCTTTGTTCCATACATGACCCTACCCTACCTTGGACGATCACCTCGGGCAAGGGTCCTACGAATGGCCCCACCAAGAAAATCTCCAGAGGGAAGGAGGAGGCCATAACAAATATTTCAATACACGCGCTTTTTAATAGATGATTGTGGTGATACAATATTCTGATCGTACCGATACGATATTAATAATGCTAGTGATGTTGGTAGATGATAGCAGGGGAGGGGATCTGGTGTAGTTTATTGTAAATCACAGCCGATTTAGTGTACACATTATTGGTTGGGGATGTGTATTATTTTGCAACAACCAATTTTGTTTAATTTAGCTGGCTGGATTACTATTTTGTTAATCCATCCTTTTTCTATAAAAAAAATAATAATAATGCTAGTGATGCGATATTCTGATTGTAGCGATGCTGCATATTGGCTGTAATTACACAGATTAATGTTGCGATCTCCTCATTCTTCCCTTGTGTGGTTTTCTTCAGAGGGGCCCTCTGTAGGGTTTTTCTCCCAAAGAAATCAATCATCTTTGCTTTCTTTATGGCAATTCAAACAAACAAGGGAGGGCCCATGCCTGTATTATTTGAGCTGCAATCTATTACTAGCAACATGGGCTTGCCTAGAATGTGGAGTCTTGTCTATGCAAAAAAGCTGAGTAGGTTTTGTTGATTAAGGAAGAATTAATGGTTAGAAAAAAAAAACTAAGGGAGGCGCTAACTGGTTCCTTTGTTATGATATTTAATTCAGGAGCATGTCCTTTTTCACGTAAATAATTTAGTCTGCGTTTCTTCGCATTTGTCACTATAACCGTGCTTTCAGTCTAATTAATTTTTTGTGATTTGAGTGAGGGTAAGAAAGTTTATATATGTTGACGATCATGTCGCTAGCTCATTGGAGATATGTCAATACGAAGAAAATGAAGTAGATATATATAGATTATGTAAACGAAAAATACAACAAAAAAGGCTGAGGAGAAAAAGAGGAAGAAAGAAGATCGATGAGATGTAGAAAGAGAGAGAACTTTGCACAAGATGACGTGCTCTCCCAAGAGAAAAGCCTGAAACAATGCTTACCCCTATCATTTCTTTGAGGAAAACAAGTAACCGAAGTATCATACATTTGGACTTAAAAAAACACACATCTAGGACAATTTAGCATAGTAATTATTGGTTATTGTACGA
Organism: Asparagus kiusianus; assembly: GCA_022839385.1. Classification (NCBI taxonomy): domain Eukaryota; kingdom Viridiplantae; phylum Streptophyta; class Magnoliopsida; order Asparagales; family Asparagaceae; genus Asparagus; species Asparagus kiusianus. The sequence goes on along the minus strand of BQKN01067834.1, from coordinate 55,857 downwards.
CTAATTAAACTAAAAGCACCCGTGGTACATATGCGAATGTATATAAACATGTTATTCTTTGGTCGCAGCAAAAAAAAAAGGAGAATCTTAAAGATAATTGCAACCGTAAAGGTGAAGATACCAATAAAATAGTTCTAGATGACCAGACATTATTCCTCTTTCTCTGAACCTTTACTCAGAAGAAAGAAATTTATTATTGGTTTCCGAAACGAGATGTTTTCGTCTGCACAAAATAAAAATAAACACTACATGTTGAAGGATTATTGTGATGAATTGTCAGTACAGAGTGAATTTTATGATTAGCATACAGATCTGAAGATTTCTTTTTTAAATGCGTTAAGCTTTAAGTTCTTATTGTTAGAATACAAAACTATAACTCTCGATACTTACCTCAATTTCAGGGTTTTAGTGTAATGACGGAAACTTTTGACACCATATCAGAGCGATCCGAGTTAAAATCTCACCCGCCATGAATTTACAAGCGGATTTTAAAAAGAAAAAAATTTGATACCATTGCGTAAGTTCATATTTCGGATCATCATTAAAAAAATGTTCAACTTGCAAAGACATATTAGAATATAAAATTATAGAATTTAATCTTCATCGCCTCTGCCACTTCTCATTTACCAACTTATTTCACTACGTACATCGCGGGACAACATAATTATTCCATGTCACTTATGCTGTATAATCTTGAAACAAATCCTTGTGCGGAAAAGAGAAAAGATGCTGACTTGAACCAACACTGAATGAAAACAGTGGACATCACTCTTCACTAGCTGCTCATTCTAAAAGTTATTCTAACCCCCTCTATTCCTCTCCTCAAAGAATCTAATGGTAGTTTTTAGTAATTTATAGGGGAACAAAGAATGAAACCGCCAGTTGCAATAGCACTATTAATAGTTGAAGCAAGAATTGTGTGAGTCGATCTCTGTTCCTTATACCATTCCATTTTGTGTTAAAGGGAAAGTGGGATGCTCTTTATTTGCTCAGAAATAAAAGGGAAAGTTTTCTGAGAGCTGAAAACTACTGGGTCTTGTTAATGGCTACTTCTCTTCTCATTGCTTTCATCATCTTCTTCGTTGCTCAAGCCTCTGCCGAGCTCCCTGATGAACCCACAATGGCAGCTTTAAAGGAAGAGCTCTCAGTCCCTGAATGGAGCTCCCCCAACTCAAACTACTGCTCATGGCGAGGTGTCACTTGCAACCAATCAACCCAGTTAGTTGAAAAGCTTGAGCTCTCAAGGCTGGGGCTCAGAGGTAACATCTCTCTGATCTCTAAGCTCACTTCATTGCAAAGTTTGGATCTTTCTTCCAATTCGTTCCATGGGCCTATTCCTTCTTCATTTGGGGACTTGGTTGAGCTTGTGTACTTGGATTTGTCCATGAACAAGTTTGAGAACTCGATCCCTTCGTCTCTTGGTAGCATTGTGAGCCTAAAATCTTTGAACCTTTCGAATAATTTGCTTACTGGGCAAATACCCAATTCACTCAAGAGCCTTGAGAAGTTAGAAGAGCTGCAGATTTCTGGGAATAGTTTGGGTGGGTATATCCCTGATTGGATTGGGAATTTCTCTGAGTTGAGGTTGTTTTCAGCTTATGAGAATAGACTCAGTGGTGGTATTCCTAAGAATTTGGGCCTGTTTTCAAAGCTACGAGTGCTGAACCTGCACTCTAACAATCTAAATGGGGTGATCCCTGAGAGCATTTTCAGCTCTGGGGAGCTGGAAATTTTAGTGCTGACTGTAAATGGATTGAATGGGAGAATTCCTGAATCAATAGGGAACTGCAAATGGTTGTCGAGTGTTCGAATTGGAAATAATAGGCTCGTTGGGCGCATTCCTTTGTCGATTGGCAACGCGAGTAGTTTGACATACTTTGAGGCTAATGATAATCTTCTCTCTGGAGAGATTCCAAAGGAATTTGCAAAATGCTCAAATCTTACTCTGTTGAATTTGGCTTCTAATTTGTTAGCGGGTGTCGTCCCCTTGGAGTTTGGTGATCTCAAAAACCTTCAGGAGCTGATTTTATCGAACAATAGTCTTACTGGAGACATCCCTAAATCTCTACTCAAGTGTAGGAATTTAAGTAAGCTTGATATGAGCAATAACAAATTAATTGGAAGTTTGCCTATAAACCTATGTGATACATCGAGACTTCAATTTTTGCACTTAGATCGCAATGCAATTACTGGCGAAATACCTCATGAGATTGGCAACTGTGTTAGATTACTTGAATTGCAATTGGGAAGCAACTTATTATCTGGAACTATACCTTCTGAGATAGGCAGAATCAAGAATTTGCAAATTGCTTTGAATCTCAGCTTCAATCAGTTATATGGGCCATTGCCTGAAGAATTGGGTAAGCTCGATAAATTGGTCAGCCTGGACGTATCAAACAATAAGCTTTCAGGAACTATTCCAATGGAGCTCAAGGGCATGTTGAGCTTAATAGAGGTTAACTTCTCAAACAATGAGCTAACTGGCCAAATTCCAATCTTTGGTCCATTTCAGAATAGCCCTTCATCAAGTTTTTCTGGCAATAGAGATCTCTGTGGTAATCCACTAAATTCTTCTTGCGGGTATCTGGAAAATGAATACGAGGTTGATAATCACAAAGTTTCTTACAAGATAGTCTTAGTTGTTGTTGGCTCTGGTTTAACTGTTTTCACTACAGTATCAGTTATTGTGATTCTCTTCATGTTAAGAGAGAAGCAAGAATTGAGTGCAAAAGCTGCCAAGGCAACAGGAGATTCTGCTTCTATTCCTAATCCTGTGATAGTAGCTGGAAATGTCTTTGCTGATAGCATGAAGCAAGCCGTAGATTTTGATAGTGTTGTCAAGGCGACATATAAAGATTCAAATAAGCTGAGCAATGGAACATTTAGCACTGTATATAAAGCAATCATGCCATCAGGTCTTGTTCTCTATGTGAAACAGCTCAAATCTGTGGATAAAACAGTAGTTCACTATCAAAACAAGATGACAAGGGAGCTTGAGAGGCTGGGAAAGCTCTCTCATGCTAATCTAATGAGGCCTATTGGTTATGTGATTTATGAAGATGTAGCATTATTGCTTCACAATCACATGCCTAATGGGACACTTGCTCAATATCTTCATGAAACTCCTCAAGATGAGTACAAGCCAGACTGGCCTATGAGGCTAAATATTGCTATTGGTGTTGCTGAAGGATTGGCTTTTCTTCATCAGGTTGCTACCATTCATTTGGATATTTCATCAAGTAACATATTTCTTGATTCTCAGTTCAATGCGCTTATTGGGGAGATTGAGATATCCAAGCTCCTGGACCCGTCGAAAGGTACTGCAAGCATCAGTGCAGTGGCTGGCTCATTTGGTTATATTCCTCCTGGTAAATATTCTTTACATTATGTGTTTGGGTAAATTCCATTTATTCCTTAGGTTTCTAGCAATAGGACATATCCCCCAAAGTTTTTTTCCCAACATTTTCTCCACCAATGTTTCTATCAGGCACATTTATTTCCCTAAGACTTTTTGTTAATCTACCCTTTTAAAGGGGTCGCATGCTAAGAACGTGATACATTTGTGGATGTAATTGAGCATTATATTTCTCCTTTTAGTAACGCTTCATTTCTCTTTTTGGTATCTGTGACATTGATAGATCCAAAGCAACCTAAAAGTCTTTTTTTCCGTAACGCTTCCTTTCTCTTTACTTCATAACGCGTCATTTCTCTTTTCTTCGTGACGCTTCATTTCTCCCTTTTTTTGTGACACTTCACATCGTAACGCTTCATTTCGTAATGCATCATTTCTTCTCTCTCATTTGCTTGTTCATTACAAGTTACTTGTTTCTATTTTCATGTTGACCTCTTTGCTGGAATTTTAATAGTATTCGAACTATATATGGAGACTTTCCTCTTTTATCTTAATTAAAAATTTGTCATATTTTGGGCATGTTTGGCTAATACTTATTTTTTGGCAACTTATAAGTCACAAAATAAGTAAATAAGTAAACTTCACCAAACATGATTTTGGAACCTAAGTAAAACCCCACTTTTAAGTTAAAATAAATAGGTTTCCAAACATGCACTTTAAAATGTGCATGCTAATATGAAAAGGATTTTTTTTGTCATTTGACAAAGAATTAAGTGAGGGGTTAAGGAGTGTTAGCCCCTCAGTTTTTCAAACACAAAAATTCTACACCAGAAATAAAGTGAGTTAACCCTTCATAGTTTGCCAAACACAAAAAATACAAAGGATTAAGACAACCTTTTTAGAGGGAGGGGTTGAAATGAGTTAACCCCTCAAGTGACTAGTTTTGTAAAACTCCTATTTAAGCAGGTTAACCATGGTAACCCCTTTATTTATAAAGAAACTAGTCATAGTCCCCACTATTCCCATACACTAAAAAGTGATACAAGGATTAAAATAAATCTTACTTAGCATGTTAACATAACCCTATAGGTTAACAAATGAGCTAACTATATTAACCTTCCTCCTCCGTTCCCCTTCCTTGAACCTTTGCCAAATGGGGGACAAGTCTCCCATTAACAACATTGGTTACTTCTATTTGCCAATTAGTCTTGAGGAGAAACGTGTAGAGGAAAAGCTTTCAATTTGGAAGCGTAAATGCAATTTACCCTATCATTCTTTTATAACTCTATTTAGGATAATAGCTGATACAACATTATGGTGTTTATGTGTATTGTTTCATTATCAGAGTACGCATACACAATGCAAGTGACTGCTCCAGGAAATGTTTATAGCTATGGAGTTGTACTGTTAGAGCTCTTAACTAGCAGATTACCTGTTGATGAGCAATTTGGTGAAGGGATTGATCTAGTGAAGTGGGTACATAGTGCATCAAAGAGAGGCGAAACTCCTGAGCAGATAATGGATACAAAGCTGAGCACTGTCTCATTTTCTTGGAGGAAGCAAATGCTAGCGGTATTGAAGATCGCCATGCTCTGCACTGATATCACTCCGGCGAAAAGGCCTAAGATGAAAAAAGTCGTGGAGATGCTTCTTGAGGTTAAATAATCCCAGTCGTCGACTTTTATGGGACTGAACTCATGATGTAGCTCAAATTCCCCAATTTCAAGTGGTGTCTGTTATGTGAGATAAGTGCAAGGAGCTTTTAAATGTTGGAAGGGATACTTTGCTCATGTCAAATGCAAAGATGTTTTTGTCTGTAATTTTGTATAATCAAATAGTTAGTGTCTCCTCTTTCATCAACAGAGCACGTCTCAGTTGGATGTTATGTGTCCGTTAGATATGGAAATAGTTTTGAATGTACGTAACCGAACATATTATGTTATTATTGCCAAACATAGCTTTTTGTTGAGGAAAAAATACTGTGACAGTTTGACTGTTTGAGATTGAGATTGCCTGGACTCTTTATATTTGAAATTCTGATTTTTGATAAAGAAACATGTTCTCCACAAACCTATCGCCAACATCTATACCGTTTGATTAAAAAAAATACTGGAAGAAAGAAAGCAAAAAATATGAGGATACAAGAGTCAATTTGTCAAATAAACTGCAGAACTGAGGCATGGAGGCTGTATATAGAGCAAAACGAAAAAGAGCAACATCGTAGTTTTGTGCCACATCCATGTACATCCTATCACCCACATAACAGGTGCATGAAAACAAATCCTGATTCGGTAAGAGAAATTGAAGAGAATGGAAAAAGAAAAAGGGATATGGTAATTTAGTGAAAACAAATTGAATGTTGGATAAATGACTTAAGAAAGGTAAAAGTCCTTTTTAAAACCTATAAATTAACCAATGTGGTAGTTTTGTGAAAATATAAAGGGCTGTAGTAGTTATCTGTATTTTACAAATGATGATATTTAGTGGAAATGGTGAGAAGTCATGGTTAATTTTCAATAATAAGCCATCCTAAGCGGTAAGCAAGAATGAAGAGGAGCAATAGTGAAAACTAAGACATTGAATTTGAAATAGAAATAAAAGATTCGGGAGGTAAATAAGTAGTCGATTAAAAGATAAAATAAGGAATGCCTATATTTTCAAGGGCATCTTTACAACAGAGATAACGATGTTCCACATCGCAATGGATCTATATTGCACATCCACGGATACACCGATCTTAACACATTAACGCACAACAAAATTTAAATAAAACGCACCCAAAAGAAACAAACGAAAAATCAGAAACCCGACAAGGATGCATCATACAAGGAGAGATTTAAGCAAAGATGACTGAATTCAACAATCATCATCCAATTCAGAGAAAGAAGTAGTTTCACTGAAAGACAGTAGTACACTCTCCAGACACTAAGAACAGCTTTCTAAACATCCAATTCCACTCCATGACCAACCAAACGAACTCTCAGACCACAACAAACACAAACTAAGAAGACAGGGGACGAAGTATAACCTGATCCAACACAGGACCACAAAGAGACCCATAATCACCAGTCATATGGTAGTATGAACTAAAGAAAGTAACCCTTGTTCTAACTCCCATTGCCTTAAACTTCAGGCTAGCATCTTTGAACTCACCCTTCCCTTTAGACTGGAAAGGAACTTTAGCCGTTGCATTGCTAGCAAAAGCCTCAACCATCATATCCCCATGGCATCCATTCTTTGCATCCCCTATGATGAACGTGAGGAGGTAAGGTTTGTTTGGGACTGTTCGGATAACTTGGGCGATGGCGCTCTCTCTGCCAGCAACGAGCTCGACCGCGTACTGGCCGAACGGGATGGAGAAATGGTCCTTGTCAACGAATCTGACGGCTTTAAGGGATTCGATGATCCAACCAGGCAGCGCAGACATTGAGTCTTGTTGCTTGGGAGGGAGGAGGATGCCGGCTGTGGAGTTCTTGAAGACATGGGGGCCCTCTTCGAAGCCTCCGTTCTTTACTAGGTTGTCTGCAAAAGGAAGGACATGATGAAAGTGAATATTTGAGATATACATGCTAATCTTGAAACTTTGCACGATTGATTTATGTTTAAGTATAGAAGTGTTATGCCAGTGCTTGCACGGATTGATTTGATTTTCCTGGTTTGTATGTGCTGGTTTCATATTTATTTGATTGCACCGAAGTTTCTTTCTTTATTATGTCACTTCTTCTTTCTGATTTGTGTGTACGGTTTATTTCTTATGAACATCATAGACTTATGGCTGATAATATATCTGCTTCAAGAAAAATGACTTATAATATTTGTCTTACACGAACGAAAATGAGAGGGGCGCTTTTCAATTCTTCCTTTATTGCTCTAAGCATAATATATAAGATGAAACTTATCACACACAAAAAGAATTATAACAGCTTCGGAGTTACGGTGCGGTTGATATAGTAGTAATAGTTATTTTTATAAGGAGTTGAAAAATGCAGTTAATATAGTGAGGAATTACCCAATATGTTTCTAAAGTTTTTCGTTTGTTTTACCATCAAACTGTGAGATATTAAATAGAATAACCTGCTTAACTGGTTTCGTAAGTAGCATTAAGGAATGCATTCCTGGTATTCATGGTACTTACACATATACTCCAAAGCTGATCTTTGTTGACTTTTATTTCGACACAGAGAACTGACACATAACAAACTATATGTCAAAATATTTCAGATATTTGACATATACATACTAATTTTGAAACTTTGCAAGATTGATTTATGTTTAAGTGTATAAGATAGCCATTATTGTGGTTAAACTTTAGATTATCTCAACCACTTCAAGTTAAAAGTCTCAGATAACAAGTGTATCAATATGTTACCTATGAATAGCCAACAGAAGAAAATCAAAATTATTAACTGACAGATAAATGTTCTGAGACAATGAACATGCATTTATATTAAACATTAAATAAATGCTAATGATGTTAAAATACATCAGATAATATTTTCAATTTCAAGAACAAGTACATAGTATTACATTGATTTCAACGATATTATTTGAGGACATACATGCATCGTGTGATATCCTTTATACCATGTTCTTATTGGTTGAAACTGAACATAATGATCACTAAAAACTTCCATTTTTTACACATAAGAAGGTACCTATAAAAACTAGATCACATAAGGGAAATACATTAGCACACCATCCCTTTAAATGTTTCAAATAACCAAACTATCTTGTTGACTAAAAAACTAATCAAAAACTACCTTTTCAATAAGAAAAACTATCATCTAACCAAATATTATAAGTTATCTTGAACAGAAAGTGAAAATAGGCACTAATTTATAGGGATGATGTGATCCCTGTTCTACAAATGATTATGATAAACAAAATTGTCTCTCAAAAAAATTGAAGGAAAAAAAACTATGACTTAAGTCACATTTGTGACGTCCCAAGACCTTGAGCCTACTAGTGTGATGCAAGTCCTGGGGACGCACGGAGTGTAACACGTGGTTGGCTCAATCCATTGTCAAAATTGGCTAGCCAATGTTACACTTACCTCTCAAGGCCCATCATTTAAACCTTCTTAAACTCCGTCAATTTTCCGATGTTGGACTATTAGTTAGGCATCACAATCACCCCATCTTCAATACTCAAGGTCCCCGCCGCGACATGACAATTAACACATCCTAGTATCATCGTCAGACGATGTGGACTCTAGAGGTGGCCCTAACTGCACTCACGCGATATAACACTTAATCCTACATAGCACTTCGCTCTATATTTTCGGCTAGCTAACTGCTCTTATACCATTTGTCACGTCCCGAGCCTGCAAGCCCGTTGGCGCGATGTAAGTTTTGGGACCCACGGAGTGCAACATGTGGTTTGGCTCAATCCACTGCCAAGATTGGTTATCCAATATTGCACTTAGCTCTCAAGACACATCATTTAAACCTTGTTAAACTCTATCAACTTTCCTATGTGGGACTACTAGTAGGGCTTCACAACATTGGATCAAAAAAACACCTCAAGCGAAATATAAAACATTGCAGGATAAACTGAACTGTCAATTACATATCAAACTAAATCATGTGCTTGAGAATATCACCTCTAGTGGGCATAGGGGGTCTGAGCTCCTTAATCGCCACAGCATCCAACAATGGCCCACAAGCCGGATCCTCCTGCATGCCAACATTATGAAAGATAACTTCAACTGTCTTCTTACCAGCAGTAAACCCCCAAGCATATGTGTCCGCTCCAAAGCTCGTATACAGCGTCTGCAATGGGAGATCACCAGTCGACGGAGGAACCGAGACCCTCAGCACCTCGTCCTGTGCACAAGTTCTTGAGGCGCTGAAGGTGAGGGCGTAGAGGTAGCCGGGCTTGAGGTTGGTTATGTTCTGGGAGACGGTGGCCTCGTTGCCGAGGCGGAGGGCATGGATGCCATGTGTGACATTGAAGTACATGCCGCCCGGTTGTGGGCCGCCAGAAATGTACTCGACAAGGCCGTGGATGGTCCAGTTTGGGAGGGAGTGTTTGCCTATGATTACTGTTTTGTTGAGTTTTGTGGGGTGGGGGCTTAGCTCAAAGTTGCCGTTGGGGAGAAGGGCTAAACACAGACAACCAGTGATGAATGATGGTATTTTTACAATAGAAAACTAAATATAATGTTTGCATAAAGATGAGAAGGGCTAAACACAAACAACCAGTGATGAATGATGGTATTTTTACAAGAGAAAACTAAATATAATGTTTGCATAAAGATAATATCATTTGTCAACCTCAACAAGAGATACTTGATGTTTTCTCTAGCTTACTATAGAAGGATGACATTAAACTACTTGGTGACCACTTCTAATGTTAAATATTTTTTAAAATACCATTTAAAAATAGTTAAATGATGTTTTATTGAGTTTAATAAATGATTAACATGGTTCACATAAACTGGGTGTTTTCAATTGGTGACGGCAGTTGCTACAAGGACTATATAGAGGTTGGCAGGAAAAAGGAAAAATTAGTAAAACCTTTCATTTTGTACTAGCTTATTTTCCAGAAAATTAATTTTCTCCCAAAGTATCCGGAGAAAGAATTAATATCATTTATGAAACTCTTTGAAAAAGATCTACAAGTTTTTCTTCGTTGGGTTTTCTCAAAATTTGTATCATTTAATGGTGGTTATTATTTTTGCAACTATGGAGAGCGAGAATGGGTGATTATTATTTTTGCATTTGAATGTCTAATTGGATTTACAGTATCAAATTAAAAATGTTGTTAGATTTCATCTTATAGCCACTAATAAGATTCAAACAGTAACTTTATATTTTAGTCTAACTATCATAACTAAATTAACCTTCCTACTAAAGAATTATACCTATATTAAGATTCTACAGGAATTTAAACGAACCCATCTTTGTACAAAAGATCAAATCTTATAAATTTTTTAATCAGTGAGGAATTTGGTAAGAAAAACAAAACAAAAACAGAGAAAGTACTCAACTTTTGCGAAAAGGAAAAGGGGAAAGAAAAAAAACAGGGGCAGATTTCTGTATGACAAATGTAACCAGTGCTTGAGCTGCACTAAGAACAAAAAAAATGGAAAAACGTAAAAATGAAAATAAGAAAATTGTTTTCTTTCAGTAGTTCAAAGAAATGCCATAAGCCCACTAAAAAAATGCAAAAAAAATAATTAAAAATTGAAAATTTGAAGGGGCGACAATAGAATGTACCGTCAATATCGTTAACAGGAGCAGGAACACGAACACCATGAGACCCCAAAAATAGCAAAGAGATGCAGAGCCCAGAGAGCAGAGCAATGGCGCCCATTGTTTTTGAAACAATTTAGGAATACAATAAAGCTTAGGCCCAATCAAGGGCTTGAAGGGCTCTTTGACCATATTTATTGTTGCATATTCTGTGTTCAGATGTTCCTGCGGAACTTTTTGGCATTTTAAGCAGTAGAAGCTTTGATTGGATAATTTCTTTTTCTTTTTTTCTTTTTCTTAATTGTTGGAAGAAGAAAAAGGTGCAGGAATCACGTTCAGGTTATCAAAGAGTTTGTCGGTTTGCTGCCTGCAGCACCGCGTGGACACTGTGTCCTCACTCGTCCACGATTCGGTGCGGTACTGTTCTCATTACTTCCTTTCTGAATCTCGACAGAGTGACCATGAAAGTTACCACTGCAATAGCAACAAATTCGAGCATCTCCAACGGCTTCTCCATATCTTCCTCATTTTTCATTTTTAAAGAATTTAGTTAGGTCTTCAAATTTTTAGAGGGAAAAATGATTCTTCAAAATGGAGGAGTTGTTGGAGTTGATGTAAAAATAATTTAAAAAATATGATTTTTGCTTCCTTATTTTGGAAAAATTTTTAGGGAAGCTGTTGGAGATGCCCTAAGCTCACTTTTTCCTTCTTTTTCCTTAAAATTAGTATTTTTCTTTTGTGTGCAACTCATCTTAGGGTCCGTTGGGTTGGCCAAAAAACATGGAAATTAAAGATAAGTAAACTTATTTTTTATAATAGGTTGATTTTTTTTGTTTGATTCATTTCTTAAAAATAAAAAGAGATTGAGATGAGATGAGTTGTCACCGTATTATTGGATGATGTAAGTGATTTTCAAAGAAAGAAATTATAAAAAATGTTTTGAGATTGTTTGGTTGGCTAAAAAAAAGGAAATGAATTATAAGAAACTTATTTCCTTGTTTAGGTTCTTTTTTTGTGTTTGGTTCATTTTTAAAACTAAAAAAATAGATGAGATGAGATGACGTGTCATTATATTTATTGGATGATGTGACACATGCTTAAGAAAATCAATTATTTTTTTAGGAAATGAATGGAAATAAAATGTTAATGGGATGAGATGAGTTGTCATCATATTATTGGATGACGTGGGTGATTTTTAAAGATGAGATAAGGTTAGTTGGATGATGTGACCAATTTCTTGTGTTTGATTTATTTTTAAAAGTAAGAAAGAAGATGAGATGAGATGAGTTGTTAGATGAAAATAATATTTTATTAGATGTTATGGGTGATTTTTAAAGATGGAAATGAATAAAAATAATATTTTAATAGTTTCCGGGTACCAATTTTCTTTTCTTGGTTTTTAGGGAAGAAGAATTTTTTACTGTAGACCCATTCCCATATTTAATCCCTAAAACCGACCCACTTTAAAGTTATTTATGACAATCGACCTACTTTGAGTTAATTGTGGTACTAATTAGTAGGGGTTGCCAACCCCGACTAATTAGTAGCCTAATTAGCAACTGTAAACCTTCCCTGCTCCCTGATCCCGCTTGTAATTAGGCTATTAATTAGTCGGGGTTGGCAACCCTGACTAATTAGTATCGTAATTAACTCAAAGTGGGTCGATTCTCATAAATAAATTTAAAGTATGTCGTTTTTAGGTATTAAATCTGGGATTGGGTCTATAGTAAAAAATTCTTCTTTTAAGAAACCAACCAAACGGACCCTTAGACTTCATACCTGCCACTGCTCTGTTTCCATTAAGCTTTGCTACAGGGACCTAAAATATGGCACCAACAGGGGAGACAAGTGAGGTGTCCTCCTCCTATTGCATAATGAGTTGGCCATCATTAATGATGACCAACTCATTATGCAATAGGAAGGGGATATCTCACATGTCCTCCCTATTGATCTCATATTTTGGATCCTTGGGGAATTTTTCGTTTCCATTTGATCAATAAGCCATTTATATTATTTAACTTACTTTGTCAAAGATAAAATGATGTTACTTAGGGGTTGTTTGGATCTGTTTTTTGGATGAGTAAAAGGGGAGAAAACTGTCAAAAATGGTAGCTTTTTGACAGGTTTCCTCTAAAATTACCTCTATAAAAGGTGATTTTGGGGGAAAGCTGCCAAAAAGCTGCTATTTTTAACAGTTTTTCCCCATTTTACCCATCCCAAAAAGGAACCAAACGGGGCCTTAGGGGTTGTTTGGTTAAAAAAATTTTCCTTGAAAGCCTGTTAAAGTGTTACTTTTTTGGCAGGCTTTAAGCAAAAACGCCTCTAAAAAAAAGGATTTTGCTTGAAAGCCTGTCAAAAAGTGACATTTTTAATACTTTTAACAGGCTTTTAACAGTTACTTTCCCTAGAAACAAGGAACCAAACAGCCCCTTAGTCGTAACTCCTGACTTGGACATAAATTTACAAACACTAATGATGATGATGTTTCACAAAGAAAGCGTCGAGTAATGATGTCAGGTCACGTGCTAACATGGTTGGTCACGATACAGGGTCCAACAGCGGAGCGTCAAAACTTGAGTTATTTGCCTCGTCACAGCCTCTAATTAAGGCGTGAGAGTAGGCTAATAATTGGAAGCTCCCATAGGCACCCCCTTTTCCGACTGGGATCATGTGATCATCCTCTTGAGGTTTATTCTCTAACAAATTTGATTAAGTAAATTCATGCTCATGTTATGCTATATTGAGTTATAATTAATCTATTTTTAGAGAGAATAATGAACTAAAAAGTCAATGGATGTCTATGCAAGAGAAAGCGGACGTACTGTTGGCAGTTTGAAGTACCTACACAAATCAGGGTAATACTAATAAATAAGCACATAAAGTATTCGAACAAATAAGGAGCTGTCAAGGGAAGAGCGAAATCCAACTAAAATGCACTTGCCAAACGGCGAAACTGCGTTGGAGAGAATGGAGAACAAAGTGACTGGCAATATTGCTTGGGCTTAAGGCTTGTGTACACAAGCTCGAGGACAGAGCCACGAGCGTATTTATCTGTCATCACTACTACAAAAGCCCCTTATAGCAATGGTTTCAACCGTTGCTTATAGGCCTATTAGTAATGGTATGGACCGTTTCTAATACATTAACAATGGTTAAAACCGTTGCAAATAATCCGTTACTATTAAGGCCGTTGCAATTAGCTTATTGCAACGCTCTAAACCCGTTGCAAATAGAACAACCGTTGCTATTAGATTAATTTTTATAAAATAATAAAAAATCCACGTCAGCAAATCCTAACCGTTGCTATAGTCTATTAATAACAAAAGGCAACCGTTACTATAAGATTTAATATTTATTTTTAAAAAAATAAAATTATTCTCGCAACAGAATGCTATAGGGCATTAAAAAGATATTTTCACTAAAATATTATTGTTTATTCTCGCATCCAACTGTAGCAATGATATTCATCTATTTCTAATCATTTATTTCAATACATGATATCATTCAAACGAAACAAATAATTACCATCATAAATAAGAAATTAACTTAATCAATTAAAAAATAATGCGTGTTTGATACAAGCTTTGTCAATAAATTCCAAGAAGTGATAATCAACTATAAAACTGACTTTAGACCATTTACAAGGTTCACAACTTCTCCGCATCCTACAACTCTTGACTGAAATGCAAATCTAACAAATGAAAACCTATTCAAAGACCTGTGATAGCGAAGCAATAAACCATGAATAATTAGAATTTGAATGATAAAGATCACAGCGAGCCCATTAATTATCAGGACGAGTTCTTCCTTTATCGAGTCTCTCCCAATGCTTTGTCTCCTTCCAACTGATTCTATCCAAAATATTCTCTCTTTCACCATCCATCACCTCGCAACCTTCATCCTGCCACAAACAATGGAGACTTAGAAATAAAAAAATGGAACATTCAAGCCTCTACACATTAATATTAGAAATAGAATGAGACTGAACAAGCTGGAAGCTCTGAAATGTGCTTCATAATAATAATAATAATATGGGATACATGTACTTCAAAGCACCACTATCTCTTCCCTCTCATTTTTTGTTTTAACTATTATAATATCATACTTATTCCTGTAAAGCTCTGGTTTACTTCAATATAATACTCCTTTTTTTGATCCAGAACAGTCATCTAAGCTCCTCAAAGCGTCAAGTGGGAAAAGTATTTACAAACAAAGCTGTTGAACACTACATATATTCCCTCTGATGACATCCACATTAAAGGCTCCTCAAAAAGATCAACATGAAAACTTCACAAAACCCAATAGGGTAATAAACATACTACAAGCATACACAATTTGTGTTTGGTCCGTCATTTAACCTATTGGGAATAACTGCACTATATCAGACATGTTAAAATAAGTGATACTACTATCAGTATCTCAATAGCTAAAATGAAAACTCATGGTTTTGTCAGCCATCAAATATTAAGAAATTTAATTATTTAAAGAAAGAAAGGTTAGCGAAAAGAAAAAAGATCATCCTTACCAACACAAAATTTGTAAATAGATTGTTAAAACTCGGTAAAAAACTATGGTTATTCCAAATGGTAAATTCATTTAACAAGAGGGGAAGAGGATTGGTTGAGAACTCCAGAAAACTGTATACGAAGGAGAGAAAAAGATCGCACATCAACGGAAAAGCTTGAAATTTCCTACCAAAGAAGAAAATGGCTAACAAAAGTATTGCTGAAAGCTTTAAAATCAAGTTTGGGACCAACCTAAAGAAAATGGTAAATAGTTTGTAACTTAGTGGTTTCCATCATTCGTCATATGTGCATGACTCGTGTGCATTAAACCATTCTGTTATCCCATATGATAAATTTCTAACACACTAACACGCAAAGAAGTAAATAAGAAAATCACATAATAATTAAAGTTTAACAATCTGGCGGTATAATCATAATGACAACGAAACAAACAATGAAAACCTCATTGTGATATTACAGCTTGGTGTTAAAATACAAAAATTAAATTATGGCCAAGGTCTTTCCATAAAAACGTAAAGGAAAAATAAAACCAAAGTAGCCATTAGACTACAAGAATATCAAACAACTCTTGTTAGCTATGTGTTATTTTCTCAGTTGAGCAACCTTCTTTGATGCAGTTATTAAGTTTAATGCTGGCCTCAACCCTCAGGTCTCGAAGGGAAGCTAAAATGTTGCATATTTCCCTCTTATACTCTACACATGTGATGTAGTACAAGTTTGTGTAAATGAAGCAGAGACCCTACTATTTTGATGTAGTACAAGTTTGTGTAAATAAAGCAGAGATCCTACTATTTTAAGCGTGTGTGTTTAGGGGTGGGTTTTTTTTGGGTGGTAGGTGAGGGGGGGGGGGGGGGGTTGTGGGTAGAGGAAGAACCAATAATTGTTAAGGGAAAAATATTGCAAAGCGGCAGAAGTATAAGAGAGATAATCAAATAAACATCTTTACCTTATGATACAGTACAAATATTAAGATGAGGACAACCTTTGCACATAGTCAGATTCTGCAGTGTATAAAGAAAAACAATTATGTTTCTACAAATCCAATGTGCTGAGCAATTAAGAAAGCAAAGGGGATTTTAATACAAATGGGTACCTGTATCATTGGGGGAACTGGGGAAGGTTTTGTGTACTTGATGCCTTCAAAATATCAGTTGCAAGCTCATTCCGGCGCATAATTAGACCGACCACATCAGACCTTTGAACCTTAATCCCCTAAATATCTACTACAAAAGCCCTTTATAGCAATGGTTCCAACAAGATGCAGCACGTTATCTAATTTCAGTGTTTCTCAGTGCAACTGCACACAGAAGATTGCCTGAGAAGGGGTTAGATCAAATGATAGACGTGCATTACTTTCTCTTCTCTGAGCACAAACTCAAGAGAGGCCCTTCCCGATCCATGTTGTTGACCCTTCGGCTATGGCAATACAACGCAAAAGCTATCAGTTTCAGCATTCCATATCTTCGTGATATGATCAAATCATTAAATATTCTCAATCAGTTACAGAAAAATACTTAAATCTTTCAAATTATTTTTAGTGATATGATCCAGACTGACTAATAACTTCTAAGTGTACGTAGCCTTCAAACACGCACTTACTAATCCATTCAATTCAAAACTTGAGCATGAAGTTTGAACACAAAAAACACATAAGTCAAGTAATATATGCTAAAATAAATCAATTACAATAAGCTGCAATTACCTCAAATTTCCAACCCAAAAAACAGAAGAAAAATTGAAATTTGATAGATCATACAATGAATGCCACACTTTAAAATGAAATGTTACAACAAAATCAAAAAAATTATTGGGTTTGATGAATTAACCAAATTAACCAATTTTCTCTGATTCCAACCGCCCAAACTAAAAATGGTGATCAGAACAAGTCTTGCACAAAAAATGGATATGTGTATACAACACGATGATGCATCATATAACTAAGTTGGTCAATTCACCCCACAATTAAGAAAAAGATAATTGCAAATACATATAAGAATAGGGTGAACTTACAAGGAAATGATGAAAACATATAGAAAACAAAGAACATGAATGCTATTGTCAAACAAAACTACATTATGCTTAAAGATTTTCATAAGGTTAAAGTATAAACCAAATGAAAATAACACAATAGTAAACAAATTAAACTTAGCGTACAATTGACATGAGATCTTGTGGACATGTTTTGCACAATGCACAAATCAATAACCCAAAAATTGACAAACACCATAATTTTAGCTAGTTCATCACATCTCTCAGAATATAGATAAAAATTAGCACATATGAGAAAAGGAGTGGATAGACTTGTAGAAATCTTGCTTACAGAGAAAAATTGAATCTGAGCAACTTCTCTTCCTGATGAAAATTCCCGTTATCTTCTTCATCAAAATTCTCCCACTTTGATGTTTGACAGACCTACAAATTCTAACCCAAAGATTTGGACTTTCTGATAAATACAAAGCATTAAATGTTTAAGGAAAGCATGAAAAGAAAAACAAAAAGATTGATTAGGGTTTTATATTATACGATCAACATAAACAAATTAAGCAAAATAGGATTTTTCTATAGAATGCTATATCATCGAATCTCAAGCAAAGAGAGACTATCAAATACCCCTAAATTACTCAAGGCCAGTAGCAATCGGCATCACATCCTCCACCTTCTTACTCAACAAACCCTTATCGGAATCGACGGAGAAGAGGCGGGTCGTCACAGCGGCCGCGGGGCTCCTTAGGGTTTCACCGCTGAGGCGAGGGCTGAGATGGGAGAGGGATCGGGATCACCACGGAGCTAGGGTTTGGAGATGAGACGAAGCTTGCTGCCACATCGTCGTTGTCGCGGACGCCGTCGTGATTGTCCTCAGGTAGTGCGGATGATCAGGGGTCAATTAGAGGGAGAGCGGAGGGGTTACAAGAGAGAGAGAAATCTGTGGAGGTGACGAGAGATCGGAGAGGGGGATGAATCGAAGGGGTTTAATTTGAGAGCGGAGGTTACAAAGAGAGAGAAAAATCACCGCCTTTATTTTGTTCCCGATTTTATTTGTCCCCCCCCCCCATAAATTTTTAGTTTCCCACCTTAATTTTAATTAAAATATTTATTTTTTCTTTTAATTTAATTAAGATATAGTTGACAACCGTTTCAAATAGAAAAAAATATCATATTTGATAATAACCGTTTCAATAAGGTTTAATAGCAACGGTTTAATGAAATAACCGTTATTATAAGGAGCTTTTGTAGTAGTGCATTGATTAGAAGCAATTAGAACTTTCTATTTATAGATCATATTATTAGACTTCACACCGACATTTAACTAGAGTGCACAAATATATCCGTATTTGTAGACATATCCCTCTCACGATACCGATGTGATTACTAAAATCCATAACCCAGGAGGATATGTTACGGATATGGTTATATAGTGAAATATCGATATCTGTACCGGAAATATCAGAATATATGTTGATCATACAGTTTGCAATCGTTTTCATGCTTAGATTAATAGATTTGAGACCAATTTTGATAACCAAGGGATGCAATCTAAGTTTCTCAGAAATAACGAACTTGTCGATGTACTCTCTTGTATCATATGAACTATATTTTTTGTTGACATTATTTGGTTTTTCCCTACCTGTGTACGTAGTAGTATCTACATATACGTGTGTGCGTGCGCGCGTGTGAGTTTTCCTTACTGAGGTATATTTGTATACGTATCTGTATACATATCTATGAATGACAAGTGGATACGGATATGATAAGTATCACAGCTAAGCTATATTCGAACTGTCTGCACGATGCACCCCTAACCGAGTAACCCTAACCCAAATGTTGAGTGGGAGATTACGATTTTGACTATATCCTACTTTCAATGGAAATATGAATTTTGAACTCGAATCTGGATACACTACAACTTTCATGATGTAAATATAAGTATGTTTCTCTTTAACAAAAATATTTATTTATAAATGAAAACGCTATTTAAATATTCACGATTCTAAATTAAACTTAACTTTTAAATTTTCAAATAGTAAGATATAATTATTCTTATTGTCTAATTAATTTCAATTTAAGATCAATTAAAAATTTCAAAATACGCACATTTCTATCATCTGCTCCTCTATACAAATAGTAGAATCCAAGATTCACTGTTTATGCTACAGTAAATGTTAATACAGCATTATTACTGTACGTACCACACGGGATACTATAGCATTTTAAAAGAAAAATTATTGTAACTAAGCCAGGAACTATAGCGTTCTTTGAAAATACTATAGCATTAATATTGTAGCACGAGTATACTGTAATAATTTTAAAAACGTGGGAAAAATATTACAGTAGCATTTAAAAACATGATTATTATTGTGGCGTGTAAAAAAATTATCGTCATGCTTTGCATGGACGGCACAATAGTAGAAATGGATACGGGAACTGACCACTTTCAAGATCATGACAGATTCCTCCATTCCGTACTCAGAAGTTACTCGTGTGACGTTATACCACCGTGAATGAGGACATCTTGGGCGGTCATAACAGTTGGTATGGAGTTCTAATTGCGTTCTCTGAAACTTACCGGCTAAAATTTAAGGTTTCTCGAAGGCTTAAAAGTTCTAACTACCATGTACGAAATATTTACCTACCAAGATGCTAGCCTAGTTACATATCACAGTGATACTTCAGCGCCGATGTTGCGAGCAAAATCCTAAAAATTAATAAACAAAATGGCTCCACACGGGAGATAAGTGAGCAAGGCGAGAAAACTGGCACTAGTAGAAAACAGGGTATTGACGACGGAGAAATCCGTCACCAATGCCCCAAAATCCGTCATCAATACATATTGGCGACGTGCTTATTTCCGTCGCCAATAAATCCGTCGCCAATAAGTATTGGCGACGGGGAAACCCGTCGCCAATACTTATTGGCGACGGACGACTATTGACGACGGATTTCTTTGGCGACGGGTTACTTCCGTCGCCAATAAACATTGGCGACGGGGTAATCCGTCGACAATGTTTAAACATTGGCGACTGGACTAATCCGTCGGCAATCGTTAGCAAACTTGAATGTGTTAAATGAACTTTGAATCGAATATGACTGAATAGTTATTTGAACAATTACCGAACTATTTGTTAATTATTTGGTTCATTTACATCCCTAGATGTAGCAATTTACATAATTTGGTGGGCTACTTTTAAAATATTATAGATTTGAGAGACTAATATTAAAATAATTCTTAAATTTTTTGTGGGGGCCACTCATTAATAATGAGATAATCAAGCACTAATGTTATTTTTTTACAATGGATAAATTTGGTGGGCTACTTTTAAAATATTATAGATTTGAGAGACTAATATTAAAATAATTCTTATTTTTTTTGTGGCGGTCACTCATTAACAATGGGATAATCAATCACTAATGTTAATTTTTTTACGATGGACACATTAGCATTGGCGACGAAACGCATCCGTCACCAATGAGTATTAGCGACGGATTCGATCCGTCGCCAATATATAGGTATTGGCGACAGATTCGATCCGTCGTCAATAGTTATTGGCGACGGATCGCATTCGTCGCCAATAAGTATTGGCGACGGAACATTGGCGACGGATCGAATCCGTCACCAATACTTATTGGCGACAGGTTCGAATCCGTCGCCAATAAGTATTGGTGATGGATCTAATCTGTCGCCAATACGTATTGGCGACGGAGCATTGGCGACGGATCAAATCTGTCGCCAATAAGTATTGGCGATGGATCGGCGACAAGTATTGGCGACGGATCTAATCCGTCGCCAATACGTATTGGCGACGGAACATTGGCGACGGATCAAATCCGGCGCCAATAAGTATTAACAACGGATCGAATCCGTCGCCAATACTTATTGGTGACGGATTTGATCCGTCGCCAATGTTTTCCGTCGCCAATACTCAGTTTTCTACTAGTGTGGTAGACTCTATGCTTTTTCTAGCGTATATTTTAATATCAAAACAAAGGAAAAAACTTTTGGAAAAAAAAGGGGATTACTTTCCTTGCTAGTTTTCTTCTGAACAAAGACGATCTACGTTTGGAAGGGGATTAAGAATTTGAACATTTGAATCTTTAACAAACCCAATATATTGGAAGGGGTGAATTAATTACAGATAACCCCTATTATCTATTCCCAAGTATCCTTAACACCACCCACTTATTTATTTGCCTTTAGCACCCGGTTTAAAAGATGCCATGTTAGAAGGATAAATTGCATGTAACCTCCCTCTCCTCAATGAATTGAGAAAGTGCTAAATGATAATAAATGAGTTGAGGAGTATCAAGTGCTATGGAAGGTGTGAGATCCCCAACTTATAGTCCGACATCGGTGGCTGAGTGTAAGTTTTGAGTATGTTTATAATGTACGTCATGGGGTTCAAGTGTAACGTTGTCTAGTTGATTTTGGCAGTGAATTAAGCCAAACAACGCGTTACACCCGATTGGTTCCTTGACATGCGTGCGCCAGCGGGCTCGATGAAGGGGTATTATCAGTGCTCCCCCCCCCCCCCCCATGTGAAAAGGAAAACGAGGACTTTGAAATGTCGGATTTTTAAATTTACTTTCTTTCATCCTAACAGCCCCAATTAAAAATGAAACCAACATATGTATAATTACATGTGAGACAAAGAGCTTTGAGGAATAATACTTCTTAATAGATGATTCACCTCTCAACATAAAAGGACTGACCAACATTGGAATTCAAATGAATGTCTAGCTTGAAAGACAAAAAGATCGAGTTTCACATTTTCCAGAAAAGAGAAAGCTAAGAGTCATATGATAATTTGCATGATCTAGAGAAGTTTCAGGTAATTTCATTCACTTCACTCCGGCAGAGTTCATTCATCTGTGATCCACCTATTTCGTTTAGAAATAACATATAACACAAGAGGAAAAATTAAAATAGAAATATAATTAAAGATTACAAAAAGTAACAGTAGTAGTATAAAATATTTTAAAACCAAATCAGAGTCCAAATTACAATATTATTATTTTCAGTACAGACCAATTTAGACTGTACAGACAACCACAAATACAGAAGCCAAACACGTACTTAAAGCGGGCGAACCTTAACCTGATCCAACACCGGACCACAAAGCGACCCAGTATCAAAAGCCTTCACATGATAATACGCGGCAAAAAAAGTAATCCTCGTCCTTTTTTCCGTCGCAACGAACTTCAAACTCGCACTCTTAGACCCTCCCTTTCCTTCAGAATGGTATGGGACTTGAACTGTTGCGTTGGTAGCAAACGCTTGGACCACCATATTCCCATGGCACCCGTTCTTTGCGTCTCCGATCACAAATGTGAGCATGTAGGATTTGTTGGGGATTGTTCGGAGGATTTGTGCGATTGCGCTCTCTCGACCTGTGAGATCGAGGGTGCAAATTTTATCAGAACAATCACGTACAAATCACAGGAAGGGTAGAGGGATAGTTTGGAAAGTTTAGGATCTTGTTTGACAAATTCATCCCTTAAATTTGTTGAGTGATACAAAACCAATTTTAATTAAGTCCTAGCTGTAGCTTGAAAAGTAATTGACCAAGACTTAAAACCGGTTTGGTTCGGCCCATCTTTTAGCCTTAAACCAATTCAGATTTAGTCCATCCCCTCCCCCATAACTAAATTAGATTAGGCTAAAACTAATCTAGGAAGAGGGTTGCCAGACTGATCCTAATTGTCCATTTAATGGTTCAAAACACCTTACTCACATAGGAATTAATGTTTGGATAAGGTTTGTATTTACCTGCAACAAGCTCGACGGCATATTTTCCGGCGGGGATGGAGAAATGGGCACGGTCAAGGAATCGAACGGCTTTGAGGGACTCGATGATCCAGCCGGGGAGAGGGGAGGTGTGATCTTGTTGTTTTGGAGGGAGGAGGATGCCGGAGGTGGAGTTGGCGAAGACGTGCGGGCCTTCTTCGAAGCCTCCGTTCTTCACTATGTTATCTTCTAAAAACAATGAAAAAAATGTTAAACAGTGGAATCATAACGCTCAATTTTTATTATAGCTTTAAAGTTTTAAGGTAACAGAATCAGACTTCAACATTGTACCCAAAAAAAAAAAAAAATTTCAGATTCAAATCTCATCTTACGCGCATTTAAAACATATTTTCCATAGAAAAATAAACTTATCAATTCATAAGCATATTTTCCATATATGAGACAGGTAAATTGCAGATCACCAGCTACATCTTTAGTAGCATTGATCATCTCTCAACTATTTTAATAGTATTTACCGTCCTGAATTTATTATTACTATTATAGAAAATACGTATTCGGCACACATAACAACACTAACCACCATCACTGTGCATTTAGCGTACACGAGAATTGAACTCAGTCTCCCTCACGGGAGAACGACACGACTTTGCCATGTGACCTACTCTCCCGAATTCTCATTTTGCAAATAAACCCCCCTCTCCCTTATCAAATCAAAGGCATTTGATGCTATTAAAATAGTTGAGGGACGATACACACCACTCAAAATGAAGATCATGAAAGTTTTTAGTAATGACAAATTTTCAAAATAGTCCCATTTACAAAAATATTTCCAAGAAACGATCCATTTCAACAATATTCGTAAAAAACGACCTAGTTTCAGTCATCGGGCTGAAATTAGGTCGGTTTTGACGAAGAAAAATATGAAACTTCACGGGAGAATCCCGTGAAGTTTAGCAACAATTTAACTCAGCTGCTAAACTAAAGTTCTGTGAAGTTTCATAGTTCAAAACAACTTCAGAGCTGAAATGAACTTCACGGAACTTGGAGTCCCGTGAAGTTTAGTAGCTTAGTTAAATGGCTGCTAAACTTCATGGGACTTCAAACCCAGTGAAGTTTGGGGACTTCTTTCGTCAAAACCGACCCAGTTTCAGCCATCGGTCTGAAACTAGGTCGGTTTTGATAAATATTGTTGAAACATGTCGTTTTTTGGAAATATTTATGAAAAAGGATAGGTTTTGAAAATTTGTCATTTTAGCAACTTCCTCCGTTAGAAATACAGTAGTTCAGAACAAAGAGCGTTCATTACCTGGTGATGGCGGCATAGGAAACCTAAGCTCCTTAATGGCCACCGCATCCAAAAGCGGCCCACACGCCGGATCCTCCTGCACCCCCTCATTATGAAACGAAACCCTGACCGTCTCCGCCGGCGCGATAAACCCCCACGCGTACGTGTCCGCCCCGTAACTGCTGTACACGGTCTGCATCGGCACGTCCCCCGCGACCGGCGGCACCGAGACTCTCAGCACCTCGTCCTGCGCGCAAGTTCTCGTGGCGCTGAACGTGAGGGAGTATAGTTTGCCGGGTTTGAGGCCGGAGATCCGCTGGGAGACGGTGGCCTCGTTGCCGAGGCGGAGGGCGTATCGGCCGTGGGGGACGACAACGTACATGCCGCCGGATTGGGGGCCGGTGGAGATGTACTCGACCAGGCCTTGGACCGTCCATTTTGGGAGGGAGTATCTGCCGACGATGACGGTTTTGTTGAGGTCGGAAGGGCGGGGGCTCTGCTCGAAGTTGCCGTTGGGGAGGAGAGCTGGAGGGAGATGGTGAAAGAGCATCGGTAGTTAATTTGCAGTAACTAATCATTTAGATAAACGCACTTTACGATTTGTAGGGGGCAAAAAAAAAAAAAAAAAATTACACCAAATGTTACAGTCAATTTTCATCGGGAGCAAAAGCTACAGCCTCCGGAAAATAAATTAAACAACAAAAAGCCTTATTCATCAGAACAAAACTGCAGATGTTTAAATAGCATATTTGAAGTTGATTTCACGTAACCAATTTCGAGCCCAACATTTCTTGCTGCTAGTATTTGGCTGCAATTTTGCAGCAAACCAAACAATTCGTAAATGAATAAGATTGAAAAAAAAACAAAGATTTCAGAAAAGCCCCTCCGAAGCATGATTTAAATCATCATATTTTGTTGTTTCCTGTAGAAAATTTTCCAAAAGTCCTAAAGTATATGATGATCCTATCCCTTTAAATTTGACGCGGTCATACTAATTTTTTATCTTTTAATGTAACCACACATTGAACAATAATGATGAAAGTTATGTTATATTAAGTATGCAAAATTGAATAGGGGTTTCTACATATTAGGCCCTTAAATCTTCAATAATTGCATATTAGACCTTCATATCTTAGAAATTGCATATTAGTCTCATAAATTATCAATAATTACATATTAGTCCCTCATAGCTTTGAAGTTGCATATTAGACCCTCAAATCCTATAGGATCTTGCAAAATGGTCCTTCAAATTAAATTGCCCTATATTTGGGGGGGGGGGGGGGGGGTATTCTACCGAACCTAAGGATCTTGCAAAATGACCATTTTATCACTCTATAATTTTCCCCAACCCATTTCTTGATAGGTTTAAACCCAATGCCGAGTTAAAATAAATCCAACTCACCTGAGTTTTTCTTCTCTAATGGTCAGGAAAAAACCCTATAGTTGAGCATCACAAAGGGTTGAAACTTCAGAGAGAGGGGTCATTTGGTGATTGTCGATTTTGGGTTAGAAGTTAATGTTATGGGTCCATCCCAAGATAAGACCCACACGAGGTTCACATAAGTTAAAATTCTATCAAGATGAGGATTTGGATGATCTAGTTGTAATAGGGATACGTTTGGAGAATTCTATTTATAAGAACCATGTAATCAATTTTTGTGTACAGTAACCGCTACAGTAATCGGTGGGCAGTAACCAGAAAGTAAAGAAAAGTAGGGAGGGAGAGAAATGTCCAGATTCCGGATAACTCGGTTGTCCGATTGCAGTGATTCAAAAGTTATTGTCTTCAGAACGACGATGCCGTTAAGGATACAATATTGATTTCTCTGCGGGAGTTGGAGATTTTTTGGTGAGACGGATTTTAAGTTTTGGTACCCTAAAGGTAACACTGTATATTTCTCTTGTGATTTAATCCTTAAGTTCAGGTGTAACTTGAAAGGATTGTACTCTTGATTCATAATAAAATATTTCTCTCTAGATTGCCCCGTAGACGCAGGCACGATTTGTCGAACCACGTTAATCTTGATATTTGTTTGTTTGTGGTATTTTTATTGGTGCCATTATTCGTTTAGTGTTTAATTCCGCAGATTAATATATAGAATACCTAACAGTTAACCCAATCACGATCAGGTTTTTTAACTGAAATACTAATAAACGGATAATTTTACAAGACCCTATAAGATTTGAGGGAGAAATATGCAATTTCTAAGATTTGAGGTGTTTATATGCAATTATTGATGATTTTAGCAACTAATATAAAAAAACCCCAACTAAATAATAGTGATTCTGAAACGAGTAGTATATTACACGGGGGTAATCTAATTCGTTTGAATCTCTCTAGTTTACATTATGAATAAAAGATTACATTATGAAAGTGAAATCAGGTGCTTGATGTGAACGAAAACTAATTTTGTAGATAATCTAGCTATAAGCACGACTACATTAGTTGGTTCGTGTAAAACGGTCCAAAATATAAGTTGATTTCGAGCCAAAAAAATTAAAAACTATGTTCAAACATCAGCAGGCTCGAATGAATTGCGTGGACATCAATCATCAATGTTCTTTTACTTCACCGACAGTTGAATTACAACCGTACACAAAAGCACAAACGAAAAGATCCTATTCATTGGAGAACTTTCTAAGTGACTGTTTAACTCATCTTATCATATCTTAAGGAAAAAGAAAAAATCTTACAAAAAGTACCCATACCCCTGGGTTATGGGTATTTTGAAAACTTAGACAAATTAAAACATCGAAATATAAAAATGACGATAAATACCATCAAGATCTCTTGCATAAGCACCATGAGATCCGAAGACGGATGAGCAAATGCAGAGAACGAAGAGAGCAACGGCGCCCATGTTTCCTTGTCCTTAATTTGAACGGACTAGGATAGTAATAGTTGGCAGCGAGCGATTGGACCGAACCCAATAATGGACAAGGACAAACAGAGCTCGAGGGCTGTCGCTACTTATTATTGTTTCCCAGTACAGTGGACTTGTTCATGTTCAGTTGTTCCGCCGGGACACTATAGACTTCATTAAAGCCAGTTGCTTTCTTGAGACTTGAGAAGTACTTCTTTCGTACGGCAGCGGTCACGTTGGTGCCATCAGTGCCTTGTCTGCTTTGATTTTCACAGTTTCTATTGGATTTGGACCCTTAAAAAAGTGACCCTAAGTAGACCGTTGAGCCTCGGACTTTTTTTAAATAAAACTTTCTTTTCCAATTTATTTTTACTAGTATGCACCTCCTGTACCTATTTTTTTAAGTATTGCATTTTAAACTTTCATTCTTTTAAGTTTTAATACATTTAATTTGATTATTATATACTTAAAATTAAAAATCATATCTATTCCTCCGTTCTTAAAAGAGGATCCAAGTTTTAATGCATTTGATTTAGAAATCATATCTACTTATTTATACTTAAAAGGGGAATCTAAGTTTTAACACATTTGATTGATTTACTGTTTACTATACAATAAAATACCGTAGCATAAACAGTAATTTCACAAAAATATAATGGCAGATTTGAGTTATTGTTTACGGTATAGTGGTTATTGTTGCATTTACTGTAGCATAAATAATAATTCTTGGGATCCTTCAGTAAGAATAGAAAAGTAGATGTTGAACATAGAACCTCTCATTTGTCAAATTATGATTTACCATTCAATCATAAACCAAAATTAAATTAAAATTTGTAGGAATGTGGTATGCCAAAGACATTTAAGAAAAATATATGGACTTATGTCTACAATGTTGTTCGTGTACGTACACAGTTAAAGTCCTGCATATTGTATTTATGTAGAAAAATATTGAATAAAGTATTCCCAAACTCAAAACAACCACACATATATTCCGAGTTGGTATGCTACATTTACGATTTTATATTAGAAAAGAAACAAAATCTTAATTTAACGGACTCGAGTCGAGATGCTATAGTTTGTTTAAGTACCAAAATCTTTTCACTTTACCACAATTTAAATGATGCAACTAAACTGCTTTTTGATGAAAGATGAACGAAAACTAGAGATAAGAATCTATACCTATCGTCTAGATACACATGATAAGATCCCTTCTAAATTCTAATCCTCCCCATTCAAATTAAAATTTGGAGGTCGGTCCCATTGGTCGCTATACGTAGTCTAAAAAGCGCGTGGCAATTATAAACCCTCTCGTTCAAGCTGCGTCGAGGTCTTTAATGCTCTGTTTAGTCTTCAATCTAGGCGCAAGTGTTGGCTGATTAATCGCCCAAGACACGATGGCCACTTCCCCTAATGTGACCCATCGAATCTTTGATTTGTTTAT